>MU228409.1:2045239-2056374 GCA_018584345.1 Thuja plicata
AATTAAACTTCTCTCCCAAGTATGTATCTTTTTTTTAATCATTCTTCAATTCTGAATTTTCATTTAATCATGATGCTATCATATTGAAATTAAATACTAAATGCAAATGTTGTTTGCTAACTCAACAAGGTGCAAGTTCTTCAACTGAGCGTAATTGGAGTACATACTCCTTCATCCACTCGGTTAAGCGCAATCGCTTGGGTTCCAAAAAAGAAGAGGATTTGGTCTACATACACTAAAACCTTCGCATGTTGTCACATGAGAAAGAGGGCTACAATGAAGGTGTGACAAAGAATTGGGATCTAGTCCCTGAGTGTTCTGATTTAGAGGCCATGGTTGCACAACTTTCCCATGTCTTTGTATATGATCAAGAGGCAACTACTTCACATGACATGGCGAGTGCCATGGCTGTTGATTCAAATGAAGTTGAAGAGGAACCAAATGATGACCTTGATTCCAATGGAGATGATGAAGAAGAATATGGAATTGGATATTAAGTTTACTGTTTTAATTTTTAACTATGAAATATGGCTTGTGATTTAAATTTTCAGCATGTAATGACATTTTGAGACTTTTGCAAAGTATGAATATCATATAATCATATACTGACAATTATGGATTTATCATTTTATCTGAATCATTATGTCATATGAGAATCATGTTTCTAACTTCTTATTATTATCATTATATGTTTCAACTTTGAAGTTTTGAACTAATGATGAATGAGCATTGACATGTTAAATGTATGGAATCTATGAATATACATACATATACAAATTTATAATATATATATATATATATTTTTCGAAAATGTCTATATATATACCTGTGGTACCAGGATCCGGCCCAAAAAAAATTTTGCCGAATCCCTGAACCCGAATCTGAACCAGGATCGGCTACTTAGAATTATTATTATATTCTCTTTCACATGATCTATGCAAGGTTTATTTTAGTATTTTGATATAAAAAAAAAAGAATATCTTATTATATATGTCACATGTGCTTTTGACAAGCAGCTTGCTCAAAAGCTAATAAAGTAATCAAATAGAAAGAGATGGCATTTTCAAACACTAACAAGATGTTTCCACAATCTTCCTTTTCCAAGGGATTCGTGTAAAATCAAAGGAAACCCCTTTCCTAGGAACTCGTTAAAATAAGGCGGTCCCTCTGCTAAGTGCTATGTGATTGCTATCCTTGAAAATCTATCCTCCCAAAGCTCATTTATTTGAGAAATAGTGCTGATGTGTTTTACATGCTTTCCACATTTGTTCGAAGCAGCAAGAAATGGTGTAGACATAGTCTTCTGATCATCACAGACCAACGTATTTCATGTTTTTTCACCTTTCTTTTTATGTTATAGCAGGAGACACCATTGAGGCATCACAAGAAGTCAAGGTGCCTTGGGTGAGGGAGACACCTCTTGCCGGTCCCCTGTTCTCCAAGATATGTGTCTCTGAAATGTGTATCATACTCCACAGCATAGTTGAAAAACTCGCCTAGTATTCAAAGAGTTTTTAAAAACTTGAATGTTGTTTTGCATGGCAAGCATTTCCACCAAAAATTCACAAAATCTACTTGCCAAGTTTTTTGCCAACAGAAGAATATAATGCCTCGGATGCAAAAAAACTCATTCTAATTTCATTTTAATTGATTTCTTTTGCTCCTCCAGTGAAAAACCATCCTCCCAACCCTTGATGAGGTCATTTGAAGTGATTTTGTGCCAAGGAATGAAGATTTGTGGTTCATCCAGTTGTAAGTTTAATTGGAGCTTGTTCAAGGCCATCCACACAAAGAGAGGATCTAGTTAGCTCAAAAATGCCTCAATGACCTTGTCTTTGAGCAATATAATCTTCCATTGTGCACAAGGAAGGTAGAGGAAATATCAGGTAGTCCAATTGATTTGTGGATGATATTGGACATTAATAGATTTATCTTATCTTATCTTATCTTACAGTGATTGGAAAGCGCAGGAGTAGCCTCCATTGTTTACCTAGGATAACATTTATGATTTGGAGAGGTAGGCTATGGAGGAGGGTGTATTTGGATTCACGTTGGATGACATTGAGGAGGATGAGGTTGAGGATGATAAAGAGGAATCTTTGCCAATGCCAGTAGCATCTGCATCTAGGATGCGGAGGTCGAACCATAGCCTGTCATGCCGAGCAAGGAGGCGCAGCCACAGCGGACTCCTAGGACTAGACCCTCTAATTCTACCTCTCCCTTAGTTTTTTTCTAGAGCTGGGAAGAGGAAGATATAAAATGTTTTGATGTTGTATTTAATTTTAGTTTTACAAAAACAATTTGCTATTTTAATTTTGCTTCAAACTATCATATGCTACCAGCCATCAGCATTCCACATAAGGATGCCATTTTGTACCTGATTCGCATTTAAATTAATCAAATATATCTAGACTCGGCTTGTTTCTTTTATGTACTCATTTATTCACTCATTCGATCATCTCCTCATTGAATTTTGCAAAAAAAAGCATTTCTCATTAAATTTAAGCAATTTTTTAAGTTGTCAAGTTTTATGCTGAGTTTTTATTCAAGGCCTTGGCGAGTTTTTCAACTATGCTCCACAGTACATATATCTATGTTAGTGTGGTTTATGGTTAAGATAGTATATCACCCTAAAGAGAAATTGCCAACAATCTTCTCTTTCATATGGTTTGTGCAAGGTTTTTTTAGTATTTTTATCACAGAAAAAGGAGAATATCCTAACATAGATGTGCTTTTGACAAGCAGCTCAATTCAAAAGCTAATAAAGTAATCAGGAGTTTAGGTGGATGGAATTGAGAGCTCCTCTTGATGCAAACCCTAGGGAGGGCATGGATATTGGATCATAGTGGTTCAGCAGGAAGGTGGGTGGAATCCCATGGACAAATGTTGCAGTGACACAGGTAGTTCAGCCCTGGTTGTATGCAGAAGCAGCTAAAACAAGTAGCATTTCTTTAAATAAAGTGTGAAGTGTGTCCACTCTGTCTCCTATGGCCCTAGGAAAATGAAGAGGGTCCTTTTTGGAGGTGGCTGCAAATTGGTTCATGGCAGCTTTGATAGAAGGCTTGATTATAAAATAGATCAGATCATCAGAGTCCCATGAATTTGGCATAAGGCATTATTAAACAAAGAGAGACAGCTCCAGTTCTGGAACTCGGTGAAAAGGATAGAGAATAAGCTAATTTTTGCATAAAAGACATTGATATGTAGGTTCACCTCTCTATGGCCCAACTTATTAGATATACACAAATGGGAAAAACTTTTTGGTCTTTTTTCTTCAAGAAATCATTATTGTTGTGTGTGATTCATAGTTACCGGGAAACTCCATTATAAGAATGTGGACCAGATACCCATTCCCATACCCACAATTTCTGGTGACTATATTTATACATATCATAGTGATGCAGACAAAAATCAGGTGTCGAATAAAGGAAAGCTAATGCACCCTTCTCAACACATTAGCTCACAAGCATATAGCATGGCAACAATTACATGGCGAATAAAATCAAAACCTCTCAACTACAAGCATGAATATTGACATCATTCCAAATCCAAGGATCTGCCTCATTCCCATTCACCTATTTTCTTAAAATTATTTTCTGTTCACCCAACTGAGGTAGCAGTTTTTCTCGATTTTTTATTTTGAAATATGTCCTCAAATTATTTGTCCACTATATAACGGGCGCAACCCACTGCAGTGTTAAACTGTCCATATCTCAAAATAGTGATGTCAGCCCAAAGCATGGAAAATGTTAAAAAATAGTAATATCCCTTGCAACAACCTTAATAAAATTATGGAAAGTGTACCCTAACTGCCAGCAAGTGCTAAAAATAGTTATAGCAGTCCAAGATTTTTAGATGCCCAGTAGGTGGAAAAATGACTAACAGTAACCATCCAAAACAGCAAATATAAAATATGTAAGTAATGATCACTACCGTATGCACAGCTACAGTAACCACCCAGCAATCAAGAGTTATTATAGACACCGCTTATCAAGAAATAGAATATTTTGCCACCATGTGACTACCAAGAAAGTCACACAAGACTAGATAAGAATCCACAACTAGAATAAGACTCCAAGTTGATTCATGAAGCCCACTTATGCCCATCAGAAAAGATCAGACCAGAAACAAAGGAAGAAAACCTGCAAATGCAACCAAGAGGAAAACACAAAAACACCAAAAGTGAAAGAAGAAATCTTTTTGGGTGTGACATGATTGCACGAGCCTTGATGCTCCTATATCACATAGCCATCCCCTAATTCATTTACTTGCATACCCTAGTTTGACTTGTCCCCATCCCTGTACCAGCACCAGTACCGCTGCATCTCCCAGTAACTATTGTGTGATTCTACATCTGATAGAGAGAATGTACTAGGAAAAGGTCCATGGTCGGGGAAAGAACCACCCTATGCGTAAAACAGTGATTTTTGTAGTTTAACCCTCTTGTGGAAATATTGAGGTATTCCTAGTAAAGGCTTGGATACCGAATCTGCCGCTGCATTTTTGGCTTTCCTCATCACTAGCTCTGTTTGGAACACTTTAGGGAGATTCTCAGATCTATTTCAGGATCTCTAGATACAATTACATGTACCACACAATTTATGCTAGAATCTTGGTAGAGACGGATCTCTCCTTGGATCTCTCAACAAAAAATTTATTGAAAATGGGGGATACAATCTAGAAGCAACTGATGGATTATGAAAATCATGCTTTCATATGCTGGAGACGTCATGAGATTGGGCACTTGGGTGGGATATTCCCAGAAAGAGGGGTAAGATCAGGTAAAGAGTCTTAGTGGCCGGATGCATCACAGGATTTTCCATGAGAAGAGAGTGCCTTGGAGGGCCTCCTTTCAATACAGATGAAGCAATTAGGTAGGGACATTGTGGGACAGTTGGATGGAGCGTTGAAAGTCAAAAAGAAGGAAACACTTGTAGGGGATTAGAATGCTTTAGAGGAGAGTCATGATAATAAACCAGTATAGCTAGTATAAAACAACCTCTTTTGGGCAAAGAAAACTCATGAAACCTTTACAAAAGGACAAAGAGGAGGGTACCCAAAATCCACAGCTGAAAGTAGTAATGTTGTGGGAAAGATCTAGATATAGGGAAATGACTCAAGATGCTAATTTAGATAAATCTCTTGAATGCTAGATGGCGGAAACTCTGCTGGTAGCAGAAAAGTTAAATTTATGAAAAGCTACTCTACTGTAAAAAGAGGATAAATAATGTTCTACTACTTAGCACAACTTTAAGAAAATGTTTAATAGGCTTTCAGAGCGCTTGTTAGAAAAGAGTTAATGATTTACATGTAGAGGGCTTTGCTAGTGGAATCTAGCTCCCTGTATTGAGATTTTATGCATTTAGTATTGTGCTGTACTAGGATTTATTTTCTTAAAGGGCAGCCTATATTTCCCTCGCTAACTTATCTTAAAAAACAGGCAGCTCATTTCCATTCACAATGTCGACGTTTTCATGGTGCTTCTGATGATTTCCAAATGACAGCAAAACCACACAAATAAAATCAGTACAAAATCATCCCAAACTTCAGGTGAACAAAAGCCAAAAATACAAAGTAATGCTTATAGAAATGCAGCACAAAATAAGTGAGCCACCAGCTCAGTAGTGACAATAAAGTCTAGAAGCTTGTATTTTAAAGAGTTTAAGTTAATTAAATCAAAATATTACATCCAAAACAAACAGGAATTTAGGCTCCTCCATGTCGTAAGCTTACTTAAATATTCAATTATGATGCTTATTTAGTGCAGCTATAAAGTGGTAACACATTGGCTGAGTATATGTAGATAAGAAATGAAAAATAAAACATGGATAAATTGCCATACCTGAAACATAATGATTTCGAACCACCCCATCCAGTCTATAGCAACATAGCCTTGAGTGCAATGGATGAACTCCCAATGTTCCTTGTGTATCAGACTTTTTGTCTGTAAGCATGATATTAAAAAAGTCAAGTAGTGCTTCAAAGAAGATGGATAAAGCTCAAGCCAGAAAAAAATTGATATTAGATACCTGAATCATTTCGTGTTTTGACATCATCCCTCTTCCGGTTGGTTCCAATGGCCTGCCTCAATTTACGCCCAAGCTTAACTGACAAGATACTCACAATAGCCCCACCAAATATAACCACCCAGTTTGGACACCCCACTTGAGAGGCATTTTGGACTGAATTTTGCACAAAAACAGACTTCCTAGTTTGTCCACTGTTCTCAAAATTCTTCATAATATTCAACACTGTGCAGGGATAAAGTTCAAGTTCACACTGAAAAGCAAGCATCCAACACGGTGCAGGGATGTAAGAATTTTTGTGTAAATACACTAGCTATGCTGTTAAGAATCCTACAAAACATAAAAATTCCTAAGGGTGATAAGCTTTCCTTCTAGGTCAAACATTAGTCAAAACAAAACTTAGCCTCGTAAGAATAAAAATAGTTTACAGCATTTTTGTTTAGCTTGGACGTCGCAATACCTTTTTTGACAAAGTTCAAGTTTGTATTGAAGTGAGAACTATAAAAATGGGATGCCTACAGAAAGAAGTCCATATCTAAATCAAACTAAATACTTATCTTCAAAAAGATAAAACAAAAGATTATTTCCTACTATTATACTTCCAAATTTAACAATATGACTGGGCTTGGCAGCAATTCTCTTGTAAATTCTATAATAATGTCACATCCAAGCTAAATAAAAGAATAGAATAAATTTGATATCCATGGAAGAATTCCCTTGGAGGTTATCAGGCAATAGTTCATCAATGGTTGCATACCCATCTAAGGACAAAATCTGTGTTTATCCAATTGCATTTTTTTTCATTCTATAAGGAGCTGAACACTGCAACCAGAAGCAATATATCATAAAAACAAGAGACAATGAGGCCTGTTAATGTTTGTAGCTTCAGCCGTATGATCATTAGAATACATATAATATATGTTGATTAATAAGAATATAAAACATTTATATTTCAGCTCTGAAGGGACATCACTTAGGCAAGTTGTCTTCTTAGTTTCTTAAAAATATGACCATGCCCATTAAGCTCAGGGGTCCTTGAATTCAAATTGCTTTCGATACACCCATTTCTGGACCGAGGATAAAAAGTGTTTTACTTTCTTCTCATCATTTAGCTGTCCGGGTAGTTCTTAGAATCATGGGGAGATAGTGTCTCAATAATTTGGATAGGCACAGAGTTAACTCGGACATTCCAGCCTTATTCATTGCCTAGGCCCTCCAAGCTGGCACAGACAAACTTCCGTTGGGGATACTCTGTAGAAGATTGTTCAAGAATTCTTACTTGGGAGACTTGGATAAAGTTCTGGCTAATGTTAGGGAGGATCTTACAATTCCCAAACCATGTTTTTATGATCTATCTTTGGTGGGCGGTAGGCCAATCCCGGCCTTCCTTGTTTTGCAAATAGATGACCTAGAGCTCTTTGTCGCTTGGGCACCTGCCATGAGAAGAAATCTAAACTTCCTCTATTGTTTCTTTCATGTTAAACTCTCGGATGGAGTGGACTAGATTGATTCTTTTATTTTGGAAGATCAAGTAGGAGTTTGGGAATCAGATTCTGAACTTAGCACCAATATTGATATACCATATCCAAAGAGACACTTTAATGTAGAAATTGACTCCCTCTCTATGAATGAAGAATAAAAGTTGAGTATGGAATTGTAAACCTTACTTTTAAATTACCAGATACTGGTCTTCTCTAATTGTATCATGGTTCGAGAATCATTGCTCAGGAAAATTAACTATTGGATTGCTAAGTAGTACTGAATGTTTTCTTTCAACTCTAATGGTATGTCTTTTAGGAATTTGATGGGGTAAATTAAGTTTTAATGATTCTAAGAGATAAGATTTGTTTAATGATGACCGTCATGGAACCCCTATCAAACCTAATAAAAGAGGTTAGCTTTTTTAGGCAGAGCTTTAGTCCTACCTCTGTCTTCCAGTTACCCAGTGATTTCCCTCCATTCACAGTTCAGAATATACACACACACAGAAATAGATATATATTTTCAGAGATAAATATACATATTTATAAGTACATAGATATATATATATATATTTATTTATTTATTTATTTATTTATATATATATATATATATATATATATGTAAATACATATCTACAGAAACTCTTTTATAATCTATCAATTTGACACAGGCATACTGGAATCACAACACTTTGTTGATTCAGGAAAGTATCGAATATTTAGGATAGTTATCTAGAAGCTCTGAATCAATGCTTTTTAAGATTTTGGATTGTTTTCCTATGGTTCCCCAGTTTTCATACAGTCCTTAGTTGAGGTCTTCTGGTAGTTTGGCTCTCAGCATAGATAATAGCTTATTAGGGTTAGGGCAAGTTGTCATTAAAACTCCAGATTTGAATGCCCTTTCTTTCAATCTCGGACTAGGTTCCTAGGTTCTGGGAGTCTGCTTTTATGTGTATAAGACTCGCATGTCTCAGCTTGGATCTGGCTCTGGGTATTGAGTCAATATCCTAGAAGTTTGGGATTAGGATGATCCTCTTGGCATACTCACCAGCATAAATTCTTGATAGGTTTTCCCTGGGAAACTCTCTACGTCTGTCAGGGGAGAGGCGTGTTATTTCATGATGGCTAATTGACATATTTATAATCTATAATTTTACATATTTGCATACAAACAGATACTATAATCATATTTTTATGGAGATAGATATAGATATATATATATATATATACACACACATATATATGTATATATATATATATATATATATATATATTTATAAATACATTTACATTGAAATGTTGTTACTAAAATATTAGAATTTCATTATATTAGTACTCTTTCTTCTCCCTTTGTATGAAAGTGTAAGAAATGTTTAGAGGTTAATTAATGTGGAGAGTCGATATAAATACAAAGAAATACATAGTGACAGTTTAGAGGCAGAAGTATTAAGAAACTATGGGATTCATTTTCAGACTCTTATTCATTCATCTATTCAAGTATCTGTTTTCTAGGAATGCTTAGTCAAACAAATGTATGGAGAAAAGTATTCCATTTTAACCCTAATAATAACATTCCAAAAAGGATGGGATGCTCTAAATAAGTAGGCTCTAAATCTCGAATCAAGGATTACCAAACTAATAAATATCTTATTTATTAAGTGAGTTTGAAACTAACGATTATCAAAGTATTAGACAGGTTTCCCCTAGTGTTTATGTGTGCGGGAAAAGGCAAAGGACACCAAAGACAGGAATGGGAATTATAGAATCAAGGACATAGTTCCAACTCATAATTACAACCTCAAGGTCTCTTCAAGCCTGTCTTGGGTATCTGATACCAAGATTAGTAATTCATAGAAGTGGTATTACATCTTGTAACTTTATGAAGGAATGCCTTCATCTATTCTGTAAATGAGGGAATGCCCTCTTAATAATTGTAATTTGTAATTTGGACCTAGGGTCCCGAGCTAGATTGGAGGTTTTCTTCTCCATTCTTTCCTACCAGTGCCCGCAAAGAATGGAGCCTTTTTGTAAAACTTGGAAAGTTTTTATATTAATATAATTTATGGGCCTCGGCCTTTTACCGATCAAAAAAATAATAATAATATAAAACATCTGTTATATTATTATTAATCATATGAAATTTAATATTCAATATTAAATTATTATATTACTCTTAATTAATAATTGATTGATGAAACATTATAAGATTGATTAAATTATAATTAATGGGAAGAGGAATGTCCTTTCTTATAAATAATAATGAATAGACATGTCCCATGAAGAGACATGTCTCTCCTAGCCTCCCTCATTCCCAATATAAATGAAAAAGAGATTGTTGCATTTGGAAAACACATACAACATAGAGTGCTATTACATTTGCAGCTATCCTAAAACTTAACATGGTATCAGAGCCAAACTGCAAATGTAAGAGAGTAGTTTGTTGATGGTGAATGTGTGACTGTCTCAGAAAATACAGTCTCAGTACAGGGACCATATCTCACAAATCCACTGTTGGATTTTTCTGAATTTTGGATATGTTGGGGAAAAACAAATTTTGAAGAATCTCACCGGAGTGATTGGAGAGAAAGAATGGGGTTTAGAAGTTATGAAGGACTGTGTACGGGTCTATGTGAAATTCCTGAAAGCGACATTCATTAAAGAGATAAATTATTTTGTTATGATCGTGGTCAAGCATTAACAAAGAAGGATGTATTCAAGGAAGTGTCTCTTTCTAAAAAGAAAGAATTAATTATAGATTGTCACCTCTCTTGGAGCAATCAAGTCATTTCACAAGAAGACATGACTATTGTTCAATGATATAAGAGTGGGAATTGTACATTGTGGGGGGAATAATTACCAATGTTACATTTCCATTTGAACCATCCTTAGTGGAGAGTGAGAAAATGGTGATCATCCACTCTAGGATGTCACTCTGTATGAAGGTTGTTGACATGGCTAGCACGAACAACATTATGATTTCCTGCAGCGTGTCCGCCGCAAACAACTTCAAATTTTGATGAGAGTTGATATTTCCTATATCGGCTCACCTTACAAAAGGAAATATTTGAAACTTAAGATAAGTATTCCATGTTTTATTAATGCACATGAATTATTGAGTTTGAAATTTATGCTATAATATTGGCTATTAAAATCTTGTATTGCTTCTAGCTTTGGTATTTCTGTATGAGATAGTTTAGTTTATAAGCTATTTGTAATCTCTCTCTAGCATACCTTCAGGACAGAAGCACAAGAAATTGTTTTCAGAGGGAGTCTGACTCTTTGTTGATGTGAGTTTTGTACCACTACATAACATATAGGACTAAACGCTTGATACAGGGTATCAAACACTCAACCCTCTCTTGAAAAGCATATACTCACAAAGGACATGAGGAAACACTCCAAGGTTCTCTATAACTGTGGATCCTAACTCAGTTACAATGATGTGATTTGCTGGTAATCACGTCGGCGGGCTTACGTTGTTCATTCAAGGACATCGGATTTTGGCTATGATGGTGATGGGACTTAGCTTTTCAATGTATACTCAATTGATTCCTTCTCCTTAATTTATATCACTTCCAACTTCACTCATCAATCTCCAACTACTAGGCTACTCACTGCTTTACTACTA
>MU228409.1:2060295-2094829 GCA_018584345.1 Thuja plicata
ATTATCACTTGTATTTGTAAGAGTTATTGAAAGGTGACGATCTTACAATAACTTGACCTTCTATTGTGATAGACATCTTGTGATGGCTAAAACAGATCATAATAGATAGAACTTGTGGATAGAATCGTCGACTGAGGCAATCCACATTAAAGCTCGTGAGTTTGTGGATAGAATCGCTGATGGAGGCAATCCACATGAGAGCTTGTGGCTAGAATCGCCGATGGAGGCAATCCACTCTAAAGCTCGTGAGTTTGTGGATAGAATCGCCGATGGGCAATCCACTCTAAAGCTCGTGAGCTTGTGGATAGAATCATCGATGGAGGCAATCCACCTGAGAGCTTGTGAATAGAATCGCCGATGGAGGCAATCCACCTAAGAGCTTGTGGATAGAATCGTCGATGGAGGCAATTTGCATCTTGAGACTGTGTTTCTATCGATTACATCATGAGGATGATGCTTTTATTGCTTACATCATATGATTGATGTTGTCAAGTGTCATATAAGTGTTGACATTGGATTGATTTATCCTCCCTTGCTAAGAGGGAGTGTTGATGTTTTGTATAGCTATGGTGAGGGTCATAAGTGTTGACACAGGAGACCACTACACATTTTGTTTGATCATCCTCCCTAGTTAAGAGGGAGTGTTGATGTTTGTAGCTTCAGTCGTATGATCATTACAATACATATAATATATGTTGATTAATAATAATATAATATATATGTTATATTATTATTAATCATATGAAATTTAATATTCAATATTAAATTAATATATTATTCTTAATTAATAATTGATTGATGAAACATCATAAGATTGATTAAATTATAATTAATGGGAAGAGGGATGTCCTTTCTTATAAATAATAATGAATAGACATGTCCCATGAAGGGACATGTCTCTCCTAGCCTCATTCCCAATATAAATGAAAGAGAGATTGTTGCATTTGGAAAACACATACAACATAGAGTGCTATTACATTTGCAGCTATCCTAAAACTTAACAAGGCCAAAGGCCGATTCTCTCTAGACAATATACTAAGTTATAACTACTTAGTTACTGCAGCAAAGCATAGCTTCCAGCAAATTCCTATCATAAAGATTTGGTTTCCGCAACAAAGACTAAGTTCCCACAAATTTTTATTTTAACTATTGAGTTTTCCCATATAATTGAATGTCCTCTTCCAGTCCCATTGCTCTATTTTTGGTCATTTGTAGCCATGAACATAAGTTGTTTTCTTTCTTTCTTATAATATGTTATGATTCTTCACCAATAGATAGTTTCTTAAGATCTAGCATATCAGCATATTAGAGTATGATATAAGAAAATTTATATTTAGAGAGGTAAGTGTTCAGAATTAACAATGCAGTGGAATGCTAAAAAGACAAATCTAGTAAGAGATGGAAATTTGAGTAGTATTTCAGTGGGTTTTACAGGATTCAGAAATTGTCAACCTAGAACTTATAGGTGTTTCTATTTTGGCGAGTATTATTTAATTGTTGTCAAACAGCAGCAATATCTTAATATTGACAAGATGTATGATCTATGTCACTAAAATTTTACAACTAACCAACTTTCTCACTGTCTTTGTGAACGTAAACAGAGCATTTATGAACAGAAAAAGGCATCACACCCGAAACTACAATGTCCTCCACTAGCAGTGAAAGTGAGTTTTGACATATCCTTGTGTAATGTCCCCGTTTTTAGCCACATGGGATTAGCTTATTTTTGTGACCCTCGTAGGCTAATCGGGATGTTGGAGGGGGTCATGTGGCAAAGCCAGTGGTCAGTTTCCACTCTGGAGGTCTGGGATGCTAGGATTGCTCTTTGTTTGGGTCAGATTGACAGACTTACTATTTATAATAGTGTTTATTTTGGGTGATCGTCATGATTGCTATTTTTATCAGGGAGCCTGTGCATTGGTAATAGTGGAGTTGTGGATTCATTTGCAAAGCTTTCAGTTTGAGGAACTTACTATTTTTAGTAAGTCTATTTCTGGCAGTGTCTATTTGTGGCCTGGTGTCCGAGCAGTTTTCTTGACAGAGCAGAGCATTTGGATTGGCTTGGGTTGATTATTTTATTAATTAATTAAGTTCACTTAATTAATTATATTATGAGATTTTTAATAAAGTCAAGTCATTAATTAATTATAATGACTTATATTTAAATGCTATGTCATTTAATGTGAGGAAATATTATGAAGTATTATATTTCAATTAAAAGGTTATGCAAGGATAATGTCTTTAATGGCATAATCATTTTAAGTTATGCAATGTGTGAAGGAGAAGCTGAAAAGTTTCGAGTCTTATTGAAGAAGCTGATTTTAATTACTTAAGGATTTCGAAACTCATTATGCTGAATTATCTTTTGATCATTTATGGATTTGTTGTGGTTTCGAACAAGGGTTTGGAGGAAAAATTGCTAGCAAAGAATTGTAAATTCTTTGTTTTGATCTTGCACTTTGAATCAGCTTAGTGCTCGTGAATTGTGTTTAGCCTGCAACTGATTTCTGGAAACCGAGTAAGCTTGTATGGCGTGGGGAATTAATGTTGATGTTGCGGCAGCTTGTGAGTTCAGTAAATATTGTGTTTGGGGCTACTTCTTTAGCAGCAAGGCGTGGTAGCTATGGTGTTAGAAAATTTTGAATTTGAAAGTTGTAAGTGAATTTAGTATTTCACAGGGTTAATGAATTTCCATAGTTATTCAAAATTGAATTGCATTTGGTGTTTCAATTTAATTTATTTGAAAAATGCAAAGAAACTATATATGTATTGCCGAAAAAAATTAAAAGAAATCAAATTCCAGAATTTTAGAATTTCTTGCAATCGAATTGAGGGTTAGAGCCAGGCAGGCTCTTTACACCTTGTCCATATAGTGAATGTATCACTATCTAACTTAAGAAATTGATCACTGTCTTTGTGAACATAAACAGGGCATAAGCGAACAGAAAAGGCATCACACCCAAAACTTAAGTGTGCCCTCCCCCATCGGTGAAAGCAAGTCTAACAAAATATCTAATCCTTAAATCAATTTTAGAGAAAATAGTAACCCTCTACAATAGTAGATAATCAAACCAAGGAGGTGCATACTTATTTTTATACTGCCTCTGTCTAGGGCTTTGTGAATTTCCCTACAAAAAATTTTCCCTCCACCAAATGAATAAGTGCTGCAAATGAAGATTTGAGAGGCTTGATGAACCTTTCTTCAAGGTTCCACACAAATCCCAGAGCCCCTAATACCCCGAGATGCAATTTCAAAATATAAACAACAGGAGACATCCTGAGACAGTTCCACTGAAGTTTCAGAAATACTGTCAAACTATTTTCGGCCATTTATGGGACATCTTCGGATGTTCCCACCATCTCAGCCATAAATCTTGCAAATTTTTGGCTTTTATCCTATAAGAGGATCTTATTGTACTGAAATTGGAAACACCATTGAGACACAGGTTTCAAAGCGGCCATTTGACCTTTACATGAAAAGAGACAAAAACTTCATTCAGTTGACATTTACTCCTCACAAGGAAAGGCACTGCAACCATAAGGATAAGGTGAGATTTGAAAAGATCATATTTGTCAGGTCATATATACCCATTCACAGTTGGACCAACTCCAGGTTTGCAAGACAACATGCCAAGTCTCAGGCCCTTAAAGGTAAAAAGTTACCTACCTTGTGGCCTAATGGGCAACCAAATTTTTGGGCTGCCTTACTCAAGAAGACTGAGTCTTCCAATATGACAATGAGAATTGGCATCTGTAATGTCCCCTCTTTGAGCTAAGATTTAGTAAATAATAATGATAAAACTAAAATACAAAACAAATAAATGAATAAATAATAATCAAAGGCTCTATCCAAGTCTACCAGCTATTGAAGATTGTCTGTCGTTAGATAAAGATTAAATATAAGTGCACTGATAGTCATACATTGCTCAGAACAATCATGGCATTACCAGAGCATACAAATGGAGGATAAGAGCATATTAATATTGGAAGCACAGACTACTCCATGGCCAGCTATTCAGTTATAAACAACAATATTGAGTATCAGGTAGTAATTACGGAAGACAGGGAAGCGGTCTATAGTTAACAGTGATGTTATTAATCAACAAATGACTAAGCAGCTATAGAATCGTTGGCATTCAGAATCCAGCAATTATTGAGTAAAGGCCCAATAATGATAACGACAAATATGGAAGTGATGTATCGGCAAGAAGAGAATATCCTCAAATGATATAATAGGCAACAGAAACTAAATTGTCAAAGCCATTAAGATGCATAGCGGTAGCAAAAGAACAGTTCAGTTGACATATTATTGATGAATTAAAAGGGGCAGCTATTAGTCAAAAACAATAAAATAAACATTAAGTAGAAAAGAAACACATAAGGAAAATAACAGCGATAATTGCTAATCAAGGAAAAGATGTGATGAAAGTATGCGATATGTGCAGAGACAGATCTCTTGGCATTCAAATGCTACAACTCTCCAATCTTATAGGATATTTGAATAAGACCCAATCCATCCAGGAAGGATATGGAGGAATAGGAGATTATTTCTGATACTGATCGCATAGGAGGAATCAGAAAGTATTAATTATGGATGATGGGATAGGAGATTATGAAATATACCTGATACTCTTCACAAGGAAGAGATGAGGGAGGAATCCTTTGCAATCGCTGGCAAGCATTGTGGGCGGCAAATTATCTTGCAACGTATCTAAGATGTTAGTAAGGATTACAGAATATCATATCTAAATCCTATTAGCGATAAAGAACCACTATATGGTCTAATATATATATATATATATATAACCTAGTAATATATTATTAGTCTATTCCTTGTTCACTCACCAATTATATATATATATATAACCTAGTAATATATTATTAGTCTATTCCTTGTTCACTCACCAATTACCGTTAAGAGGATAGGTTGGTTTGTGTAGCGAGAGGCGGAGTAATTCGGTCACATGACAGGAGGGTCCCAAGATGGGTAAAAACCTTGAGAGAGCCCGCTTGTAGACTGTTTCTACGCCCTAGCACAATAATTCCAACCTCTTCCTTAGGGTTATTGATTATGAGAGAAGTAAGGAATTAGGGCTTAACTACGTATTATGGATCAATGATTATTTCTTAATTTAAAGCATAGTGAATTATGTTAATCATTGGGAATTGTCATTCTCCTAGTAGGGAATGTTACAAATTGCCATTTCCAAACGTAATCCAAACCCTAGTTGGGAATTTTTAGGGTAACTCAAGAAAAGTCCAATAAGGAACATTACAGCATCATTATTGGTAACCTAACTTATAATTCACTGTCAAAATTCAGCTATTGATCTACTTAGAACTTGTGCGTATAGAAGCAATAATCTGCAAAAAAACTCGATTATACCCTGATTAATCCTAAATCCTAGAGCTAGCCAATCTTTCCCCTGAAAAAATCATTGACACAATTTTCAATGACCTTTTTGCATTTAAAGCCCATTAAAATCCCTAAAAATTGGCAATAAAATGTAAAAAAATCATTCCAAAAACCTACAAAAAACTCACGAAATCGACGAATCACTCAAAAATAGGATTGATTCCAAGACAGAAGCAATGGCGGTCATCAACCGAATTTGAAAGGGCCTCAATCATCCTAAATTGTGGGGGGGCATGTGAGATAGAATTGAAGCATTTAATAAATTTGCTCTAAATCACAGTTTTAATAGGACCCAAGCTCTCTACATGCCTTGCCCCATGGATTCAAATGCAATCAAATATATAATTAATATTATACACTAATTTTAAAATTAAAACTATTATGCACTAATATAGATGGCCCTTTAATAGGGAAACAGTGAACCCCTACAATTTATAATTAATAGCTAAGTAGCCAATCCTAGTTCTAGTTCGGGTTCGGGTTCGGGTTCGGGGATTCGGCAAAAAAAAATTTGGGTCGGATCTTGGTTCCGCGGGTATATATATAGACATTTTTGAAATATATATAAATTTATATATGTATGTATATTCATAGATTCCATACATTTAACATGTCAATGCTCATTCATCATTAGTTCAAAACTTCAAAGTTGAAACATACAATGATAATAATAAGAAGTTAGAAGAGTGATTCTCATATGACATAATGATTCAGATAAAATGATAAATCCATAATTGTGAGCATATGATTATATGATATTCATACTTTTGCAAAAGTCTCAAAATGTCATTACATGCTGAAAATTTAAATCACAAGCCATATTTCATAGTTAAAAATTAAAACAATAAACTTAATATCCAATTCCATATTCTTCTTCATCATCTTCATTGGAATCAAGGTCATCATTTGGTTCTCTTCAACTTCATTTGAACCAACAGTTGTGGCACTCGCCATGTCATGTGAAGTAGTTGCCTCTTGATCATATACAGAGACATGGGAAAGTTGTGCAATCATGGCCTCTAAATCAGAACACTCAGGGACTAGATCCCAATTCTTTGTCACACCTTCATTGTAGCCCTCTTTCTTATGTGACAATAGGGGAAGGTTGTAGTGTATGTAGACCAAATCCTCTTCTTTTTTGGAACCCAAGCGATTGCGCTTAACCGAGTGGATGGAGTATGTACTCCAATTCCGCTCAGCTGAAGAAGAACTTGCAACCTGTTGAGTTAGCAAACAGCATTTGCATTTAGTATTTAATTTCAATATGATAGCATCATGATTAAATGAAAATTCAGAATTGAAGAATGATAAAAAAAGAATACATAATTGGGAGAGAAGTTTAATTGCAAGAGGTTGCAAGAAAACGAAGCGTTGACCATGTCCATACCACCAATCATCAGCATCCATCCTATATTGAGCAGGAAGAGTGGTAATGTCATGATATTTGGTAGATGCAAATTGGGCAAACTCGGTGAGGACAATGTCTCGAGTCTCATCATCATCACAATACATCTTTGAAAATGCAGCCTTGTAACCAGCAGCAACCTTTGCATCTCTATATGGTGCCACCCTGTTTGGTTATGAAACCATCTCTTGGCTATAAAACCTTGGCAACAAAGCATACGCCAAGAGATATAAGGGGGTGGTCACCTTATTCCAACGGTCAACAATAATTTTTTCCACTTCTTTAAAAAAAGTATCTGTATGTTCCTTCTCCATTATTACTATTTTTATGTGCTCCACCATGGTCTCCATGCCATCATAAATTTCACCCAAACATGGGCAATCAGTATCAGCAAATCTAATCATGCTCATGATGGGCTCAATGAATTTCAAAACATATTCTGCACGTTCCCACCATTCATCATCAAGGATCAATGCTTTTATTTTTTGGGCTTTTTCTGTGTTTGATTGCCTCCATACACTCCACAAACTGTTGATAACCATAGCACTTAAGGCCTCTCGCACCTTCACAAGTCGTCTTAAGACAATTGTGTGCGATGCAAATCGTGTTTCAGCAACCAATGATGGCATAAAAATTAAAACATACATGTCATATCAAGTTCATCTATACAATTTAAAAATATAGAATACAATATAAAAACAAAATCAAATTGAAATTACCATCAACAACTCCAATGAAGAGAAGGTCTTGAATATGGCTTGTATCATGTGATGATTAGTCACAAACATTTGTATCTCCTCAGCGTCCGTGTAAATTTTATTGACCCATTCAATTCGAGTGCCAATCTTCTCCATGATTAAATTTAGTGAGTGGACTGTACATGGTGTCCAAAGGATGTGATTATATGTGGCCTCCACTATAGCCCCAACTGCCCTACAATTTTTAGCATTGTCTGTTATGACTTGGACAACATTTGCAGCCCCAACCATGTCAATTGATTCTATGAGGATATTCGCAATGAAACTTGCATCTTTCACTTGCCCCTAACAATCCACTGCCTTCAAAAACATAGCCCCTTTAGGTGACACTACTATAACATTGATTAAAGGCCTATTCTTGCAATCTTTCCATCCATCAAAAATGATGGACACCCTTATTTCCCCCCATGTATCCTTGATCACTCTCAATTGTTTCTCTACCGAGGCTTTCTCCTTCAACAATAAGTTGGTTTGGACCTTTTCATACCCAACACAAACATAATCAGCAAGTGCCTTGCTAAGGGTACTCACCATCTCCCGCCAATAAGGTGATCTAACAAGGTTGCATGGATGCCCATTCGCATATAAACAATGACTAATACTTTCATCACAAAAATCTCTCAATTCATTTTTGAAGGCCATATCCAATGGGCCTCTTTTCCGTGGAACATTTTCTAGTTCAGAAGGTGGTGGCGTTGGCAAGAAAGGATGTGGACCAGCAGATTTTACCAAGCCACTAGGAGGTTTCCTCGAGCCTGTCTGGGCATGGGATGGAGCACTCGTTGTCTTTCCTCTGTTGGTTCTCCTATTAGCTTCTTCTTGCTCTCTAGCATATTGCAAGATTAAATGAGCTGGCAACCCGTTCCCATCTTTCCCCTTGCATGGTTTCATTCATTTTCCAGCACTAGGAGTGAAGTGAGGTTTCACTCGATAGTATGAGCTGGAGTACTCTACGTTGCAATGGTTACACTGCCAAACAAAACCCCCTCCACCAGACACTTGCCTAATCATTATTGTGTAACGCCAAAGCGGTGAAGCTGCATCAATTTTAAAAGGGTTTGACACAGCAACTAAACTAGAGCTTCCAATTCCACTTCCACATCCACTTCCAGCCATTCTGTCTAACTCTGAATAATGAACCTAAATGGACACAAATCAGCATTATAACCCCTTAATATGCATACAATGTATAAAATAAATATTCAAAACTTCTTTAAAAACTTGTAAAAAAACTTGAAAATTTTAAAAAAATCTTGAAAAATTCAATAAAAACTTGAACAAAATGAAGATTCACTTACCTTTGCCCACTAAATCTGGATTCTCCAACGATTCCTATGTCTATGATGCGGATATTAGTCCTCCAAAACGCTCGCATTCGAAGAGAAATGCTACAGCTATAGAACAAAACCAAAATGCTGAAAAAATGCTTGAGAGATGAATGAACATCAAATGCTTTTTGGCAACCATAAAAGGGTCGAATTAGGGTTTAGAATGGTCAAATTAGGTTTAGTTTGACTTTATTTATAAAAATAAATTAGAAAAAAAGTCATTGTGGGCCCATTTTTTTAACTCCCAGATTTTGGATTCCCCTGGATCCTTCTGGATTCCTGCAGATCCTCCCAGATTCCGCTTGGATTCCGCCAAGGTTCCAGAATGGAATCCGGATTCCATTCCGGAACCCTGGCAGAATCCAAGAGGAATTCGAGCGAAACCAAGATCCGAATCGTATCGGAACCAGGATCCGGGCCCAAATAGAGGAATCCGGTAACTTAGATTAATAGCTTTCTCAAATATTGAACTACCCCTACAAAACTCCTTCCCTCAATCACAATGAAAGTCTTGGATCACTTCAAAATGGTTTCCACTTTTAATAAATTCCACTTTTGATAAATTCCTAACGGTAGCTAGATTGTTGTCTGATAAATTTAGATCTCAATTACTTCATAGACTTAGCTAATATTTGATCTCGAACTTAGACAGCTATTTGGTGACTACCCTCATAAAAAGTTAACTGAATATTTGCTGATGTATTCAGCAGTACGAATAGAAACAAAAAAATCTATTTTCTACAATTCATTTTCATCTCAGGTACTTCATAGACTTGGTTAATATTTGATATCACACCTAGGCAACTATATCATGACTGCCCTCTTAAAAAGTTAACCGACATTTTGCCTATGCAATCAACAATATGAATATAAACGACAAAATCTGTTTTCTACAATTCATGAGTTAAATTCTATTTTATTTTCTCTCTATAGCTCTATGCTATGGAAATGCCCTTAAGTTTTAAAAAAAGTAGTTTGTCTCTTTTTCTACAATTTTTTACGTTTTTTTTTTAAGATCCAATTTTTTCCAAAAATCTTAAACTTTTGGTTTGCTGATTAATTCCCTAAATGAGTTTTGCTCCTACGCCTGTGCAGAAGGTTGACAAAGGTAGGATCCCAAAAACTATCATGTTAGATTGTTTGCCCATACTTTTTGACTCTAGTATGTAGTTGTGGGTTGTCCAAAAAGCACTAGAACACAAAAATTTCTTTAGTTCTCACTTGTTCATACAAAGCCAAATCTTATTCTTGTAAGCCTCTGTAATCGAGAGATGTGTCTCCTCCCTTTTCAGATGCATTTCGAAGACTTTTGAGACTTTTGCGCTTCCTAAGACTTCATTTTCAGCCGGAGACTTCACTTCCACATCTCCCACCAGGTTTCTAGCCATCTCCCAAGCGTCTCCTCTGACCAGAGGCATGTGAAAAGGTTTAAAACTAAACAAAAAATGTTGGTTTCCCTCATTCAGCAGCCATGGTGGATGAAGTCATAGAACCAAATGGCTTTAAGGATATGGACCATAGCTGAAGACCTTGATATGGATGCATAAGATAGATTTCTGGTTTTTGCTTTTTGTTAGCGTATTAGCATCAAACTATCAATATTTTTTACTTTCAATATGTAAAGATAATCTAATATGAAATACGTAGAGTAAGTTTTAAACTATTTGACTCTTAAACACAATGAAATTTGAAATTTTGATTTGTGCATTTAAAATTTAAAGTTAATGTTAAAATTTACGTTCTTGTTTTCAAAGTTCTGTGTCATGATATTTTTTCGAAATTTTTTACTTATATTAAAAAATATATTGGCGCCTCCAAGTACCCGTCTCCTATTTTCCAAAATTAGCCGTACCAGTACCAGTACCAGTCTGCAAAGTCTCCAAGTACCCCCATCTCCTGGCGACCTTGTTGTAAGCAGATTCATATGTTGACTTAATTTCCAACCTGATACCAGAACCTGACATGCGCATTTCAACTTTAAGCAACTTGTCATGCAGCCCTTATCATCTCATCAAGTCTCACTGCAAACACGTGAGTGCAGTGACCCCAATATATGTAGTTATATTATATACACCACAATGACATCTCAGGTCCAAATGTGTTCTGATGAAACAGCAGATGAAAGTGGTAATTTTCGTGATATTAAAAGTTCAGTTTTATGGAACAGAAAAATTACTAATAATTACTTTTCCATATTACTCTTCAAACTAACAAGTACAACATCATACAAATTATATTAATGTCTTCATAACCATTTCCAATTCAGCCTGCAAAAAGCACAAAGGCCGTTTCTGCTGCCTATGCTATCCAGGCCCCCTTTCCTCACCCCCCAACCTACCCAGGCCGTCTTTCCTCTCCCCCCAGCCTAATTGACAAAAAAAGGAACAAAAAGAAAGCCAGGATCCTTACTGGCTCTGTGTAGAAGTGAAGATAGTTCTAAGTCCAATGACAGTTATTCTCGCCACATTTCAAGATGTTGCTGGAGTTGGTTGGGTAATGGATGCTCAGAGGAAAGACCTGCTGTCTCATGCGATTGGGTCTGTACATCTCCAGTTTCCCCCTTGGCAAATAGTATATCATAAGGCAAGACTTCAACTTAAAAAGCAGTCAGTGCGGTAGCCTAATCACCTTATTCCACAACTTGTGGATGTATCAAGTCGAATTGATCTGAAAGCACGCAAGCATTTGAAACATCCCTCTTGCAATTCTATGGTCCCTCTATCTTGAATTTTAAGCCTTCACACTATCAATCTCTTCCAGATAAACCGTCCAAGGCAATAGTTTTAACATACCAATTTTTCATTTATAATTCTTTACCATATTAGCTTTCCATCTACATGCAGCAAGCTGAATCACTCCTTCCTTGTTGATGATAGCTCTCTGCAATCCTCATTTTGTTTCTACAATTTTAACATTATCCTTTTGCAATTTCCTGCTCCCTCCTCAACATATGTAACTTATCTTCATCTGACTGATTGGCCACACTTAAACTCGATAAACTTTCTGCATCATGTAGCTTCCCCAGATATAATTTTTTCTTGCTAAATTAAAGATCAGAATTTGAAGCAACAGCTCAATCTAGATTTTAGACTATTTCTCACAAATTACTATCCAAGGCTATTTTACGCTAAACTTTCCCAAGAAATCAAACCTACGAACCTGAATAAAATCAGTTATAAAATATATAATTGCTCTCCTCCAAAATTTACACCCAAATTCAGTTTATGTGATTTCTAAGCCAAGCTGCCCCTGTATCATCTACAAAATTAATCTAACTAGTTCGTCCACACAAGTTTCCACAGGGGGAATAGCAGTCTTGACCATAACAAATTCTTATTAAAGCTCCCCTACTTCAGGTATAATTACATCACAATCACGAGGGAACAAATCTTCATATAGGATTTGTACACTAGGACTAGAGTGTATTGAAGAAGCATCATCCTTCATTGTTCGTACAGATTTTCTACGCTGTTAAGCCCTTAATAGTTTGGTCATTACCCAAAGTATTTTAGGCAGCCCACATTGACATAACATATATCCTGATCACCAAGGGTGATCAAAAACTCAAGATTTTCATTGTAGAGGATTTACCTGGAAAAATAAAGACTTTGTTGGCTACATCATGGGTAAATTCAGACTGCCATGTGGTCTAATAATATGGGCCGGAAAAAGACGCGCTATATAGAAATGTTCAACCCTTCCCGCGAGCATGGAGATAAAGCATATCTAGGTGCTGCTATTAAAGGTAAGCCTAGAGTGTTGGTGGCTCAGTTAAGGACGGGCTTACATCATCTCAGATGCGAGACCGGTAGATGGAAAAGACCCAAAGAGGAGTGGGAGGAGAGGACTTGCAAGTTCTGCAAAAAAAGGTGTGATTGAAACTGAATGGCACCTTCTCTTCGAGTGCACGGCTTATGATGACATTCGAGTTCGATACGGTGACATCCTGAAAGAGGGCAGCATGCACAGTCTATTTGAGGGGGATAAGATCAAGCAGACAGCTAGTTTGATTATCAAGATTCACAGCAGGAGATCAGATATGGAAAAGTCTATGGAGTTAGTTTAGGGTTGTGATCCGTGGTCCCTTAGACTGTTGGTCTCGTGGATGTCATTAAAACTCTTCATTCATTCATTCATTTGAATGATAGTATCCCATATATCATACTAATTGTTTTTACAGCAGCTTCTGTGACATTTTTCAAACTATCTTTTGTTCAGGTTTGTCTGATTCATTCTTCAGGATTTGCTTTCTAATTTGCATTATCTTATCTTCACTTCCTTTAATAAATCTGTTGCTTTTGTCTTCACCCATTACTTCTCAAAACTTTGACCACTATATCTATCAACTCGTCAAATCTTTCTCTTCATCATGACTTATATATTGCATTTCCAATAATTCCTCTTTATTTTAAACATGATTACCCTTTCACTACCTCTTCGATGTCCTAGCCTTATCTAACTGGTTCAAATTGTTCTTTTTCATATCAATATTTTCAAGTGCAGTTTGCAATTCATTGATTTATACCGTGTTTATTAATTCTGCATTTCCTGCTAATGTGCAACATGCCCATGTTAGTTGACAGTTGCTCTGTTTTAGGGTTTGTGTGATATCCACAATCTTCAGCATATTCATTAGTTCTTCTCTGATAACTTTTTGTTTTCTTCCAACTTTTTCCTGGCCTTCTGAAATCTCTTCCGGTTGGAGAACTTTCAAACTTAGCGACTTAAAAAAAATCCTTTACACACAGCTTGGGTGGCCAGACAAGCATAATTTGCTACCCTTCTTCACACACACTAATTACCCCATTTCATTTTCTTGTCCTTAATGCCGATTCTATTGACTATTACATTCATTGTCGAGATTCTGTTTTTGTACCTGTTTGATCCATGCTTTATTTTGTTTCAAAAATAAGGTCGAATGTGAGAAAAGTTGTCAGAGGGTGAATAGATGGCACTTACTTGATAACAGTGGCTTCAAAGATGTCGTTGCTTTCTGTTAAAACCCTAATTTGAATCCTGGTTCTGTGTTGCCTATGTTGTTGTTCTCCCCTCGTCTTTGTCCGTTCTGTCTCTCGTTCATCGTTAATAGGGGGCGACGAAAAACACGTTTACACATACATATTTGGAACCTGTAGTATTGTTTTGCTTTTTAGGGAAAAAACTTCTTTTCCGGTTACTGTGATGTTGAAATTTGAATAGGGAGGATTCCGTAGTTGAGCGGCTTTGATAGTAGTTATGGTATTTGTTTATTTAATGAGTATATTTGTTCATTTAATATTTTTTTTTTTATAATATTATATTAATAGTTATGACTTTAAAGTTATTATTGTTATTGTTATTGTTTTGATGACAATTCATAATTCAATGAAATGTAATCTCTAGTTCTAAAAATAACAAATCATTTGATTACATACAAGCCCACCAATAAACCATTACTTAGTGTATAAGCATTGGTCTCATTTTTTTTTGCATTATTTTGAACACCTTGGCAAAGAGCTAATTGACATGACGAATCATGTGATGACACGTCAACAGACCGATAAACCATGACTTAGTGTATATGTATCAGTGTCACTTTTTTTGCGTTGTTTTGGACACCTTGGCAAAAAGCATGTTGACATGGCATCATATTTGATGATGTGGCTCTAGAACCTTGGTTATATGAAGGGGACTTGTCAAGTAAACTGTTGTAAAAAATTGGAAGTGATTTGAAATTTCCACGTAAGATTTTGAAAGGTGCAAAGTTTGAGTGTTTAACTGTTGGATCATCTCTCCAATTTATATATATTTTTATTTAATTTGAATTTTTTTTATTTCTCTATATTTATGTAAACTTTTATTTAATTCAAGTTTTTTCTTTATAAAAAGTGGAATAACAAGTTATTTTATAGGTTTATGGTATTTCAATTCATCATGTTATAAGTGATATTTGATTTTTATTTCTTTT
This sequence comes from Thuja plicata, assembly GCA_018584345.1. Taxonomy (NCBI): domain Eukaryota; kingdom Viridiplantae; phylum Streptophyta; class Pinopsida; order Cupressales; family Cupressaceae; genus Thuja; species Thuja plicata. The sequence goes on from MU228409.1 coordinate 2,075,150, forward strand.
TAAGCAAGGGTTTATTTATTGTGTATGTTCATATAAATTTAATTTAATTGTTAAAATATTTTAAGAAATTTGTAAAATTTAATTGTAAATTATAGCTTATTGCAAATTGTATCATAATTATTATTGTCAATTTAAATAACTTTATAATTAAGAGTTTGTCTCGCGTCTATAAATTATATTAGGGCAATGATTAAGATTACAATTCTAATAGTCAAGACAAAATATTCTCGAAAAGGATATCTCTTAATGTATTTTACATTAAAAAAATTTAAAGTATGCTAGTTTAATTATATATTGACAAGCAACAAATTTCTATAATAAGTGTCTAATTCTTCAATTTCTATCCATTTTTATTTATTTTAACTTTCATATATTTTTATAAATTTGATCCTATTATACATAGATGTGAATATATGTGCACACATTCATCTCATTATTAGTTTTGAATTATGTCTATACATTCTCCATCTTGAGATTTACAATCCTTTGTCTTAGACTAATCCTATGATGCTTACAATTGATCCCAAGTCCTCTAGGATTGACCCAAAATTGATTTTTTAAATTTGTAATTGTTGACTCCGACCCTTTCATACTAACTATTGGATGTTGATTTGGTACACATTTACATGAATATTTATTATGGCTTTCTATTTAAATATATTCATTTATACATTTAAACGGCATCCAAGAACATCAGGGGACATCTTAGAATCGTCTTAGATTGTCTACATTACAAGGAGCAAACTATTGTAGGAACATTTGGCTTCGTAAGAATGGGTTTACATCAAAACCAACATATAGGCCCAATATCATAAAATTAGTTCATCAAGGGATTTAATCAAGGAGAAATTTATCATTACAGTTTGGTATCTTTTTTAAGGCACTTTTGAATATTGGTAGTCTACTGCTTCTTTCATTTCTTCTCCACCCTTTCTTTCATTCTTCTACACTTTTGGTTAACTCACTTTTCTTTCTCAAAATCTCATTTATCCTTCATGGTAAGGCACTATGGATCACCTTGTACTTGTGATTCCTCTTGTGGCGCAAGGAGACTTGGGTATCAGGGCGGTGGAGAAACACTTGAAGTAGAAGGAGGGTAGGCTAGCTTTTATACAACAAAAATAACTATGGCAGCTTCTTGCTCTTCTACCTTTCTATTTTTTTCTTGATGTGGTTTTTTTCAATGAGAAAACCCGATTCTCGTCCTCTTCCTTCTTATCATATTTCTTAATCACATGAATAGGTTCTCTCTCTTTTTTGTATAGTATGTCCTCTAAGAATTTTCTTTTGTTTGTGCCTCCTCTTTTTTTAGACCTTTACCCTTACAAGATTATGTTATAGTTTGGTTGTGTTCACATGTGTCTTCCCTTGATGACTACATTTCTTCTAGTTTATTTTGTAGAGGGATTTAACTTCTTGGGACTTTGTACCTTGGGTATCTCATGCATGGAGTATATATCTTCAATGTGCTTTATTTTTCTCTCTGGCTCTTATTTCATTTTTTCTTCTGCATAAGTGTTTGTGTCACTTAACCAGCTAATCATATCAATATAATAATAAAAGATCCTCTTTTGATAATCACAAGGGTCCAACGGCATGTCATTCTCCTATACATTCTTGGGGACACTAGCAATATTGAAGTTCCCCAATTGAGCTAGTGTTATATGTTGATGCCAATATAGCTTCCCTATTAAAGGGATCAAAATCCTAATTGGGTCAAAATTCCCCCTTGAGTTGATATACATCCATAGTTAATAATGTTATCTTATCATTAGCTACCTTTACATGATGGATGGATGAGTAGGTGTATGACCCAATAGATAGAAGGAATTGAAATGTTGCTTTGTGTTTTGCAACAATCATATCTTCAAACTCTACCACTTTCCTATTAATCTCAAGGAGTATCAACTTGTCATTAATGTACCTAGGAAGATTTTTAGAATCATTGTGAAAGCTTCCAATCAGGTTATATATGTGAATATTTGGAATTAGATGTGTACTAGCTACCAAACTTAGTAATCGTCTCCATAGATTCTATTAGTGGTATCTTTGAGTAGTCATTTCATGCTCCTAAGAAGATAATATGTAAAGGTATCATTGACTCTATTATAGTATTCAAATATTTCTTTAAGCTATTATTCTGGGTAGCATCTATACACACTGGTTTCTCCAAGACATAACTTGCCCACCTTGATGATGTTAATGTTTCTATACCAGGATTTAAATAAACAACAAAAGATCAAATAATGAACACAAAGACACATAATTTATCCTAGGAAAACCCTCCTACACAAGGGGGAAAAACCTAGCCACACCGCAAAATGATCTCCTTTATTTATGAAACAAGTATGAATACAGTGCTTCAATATTTTGAGACACTTAATCAGAATAATAATCAACAATGAATCTCTGCACTAATGAAATGCTCAGAATATATGATACAGCCACATCCACAATATATCAAGAACTTGAACACAGAATCTCTCCAATCAATATCGCAGTAAATGAAAACTCAAAACCTATAATGAATATGTATAGAAAGAACTATCAGCATTGAACATATCACCCAAGAGGCTCAACAAAGAAGTCTAATGATATTCTTATCAAATGTAAAGAAATATTGAAACGGTAGGCACTGAGAATGCAAAAGGATGGACTCTTCGAATGGAAGACTCTTCCATTCTCATCGCATGACTTATCATATTCCATGCGGGTCTCTTGAGTGTCACTAGGTGGAGAAACTTCATATTTCCAATGAATTTATTCAGCAGTCCTCTCTTTCGTTTAGCAGGGAAGTCCATAAATAACAATCATAGGTAAGAAGGATAACTTCTGAAGCTACACATCTTCAACATATGAAACTTGGAAATAATGTTCTTCTTGTAGGCAATTAGGCAAGGTGAGAAGTCATACAAAACATATTTGTTTCTTTAACTTCAATAGGTTGGTTGTGTAGTTTGTTGTTGACAAGAGTTCCCTAATAGACAAAAATGAAATGGTGTAGCAATTTTATTCAATAGAGTGATTATTTCCTAGATTTTAACTCACTTATATTAATAATTTTATTCATTTTGCTAACGTATATTCTTGAAATCAAACAATTATCATTTATAAATTTTATTATTGTGGCACTAATCCTCTCATGGCACTTTAAGGTTTTCTACATGTCAACCTTGTCATATTTATGAAAGATAGGAAGTCTAAAAGTATCTTCATTGGATTAATAAAATATGTTAGTAATAGTACGGTGTGCAAGATCAAAAATATTATTTCTTTCTAGGTCATAGTGTTGTTCACGTGCTAGAACCAACTCTAAGAATTGTAGAGAAATAGGAAAAATTATAGCTTGCACCAACCCACTTTGAGTAACACCGTGAGAAATTTTTGTCTCATCCCCCTCCTGGCCACTCCTATTAATGAATTATCATGCATTTACATGTCAAAGGTTGGCATCTACTATCTCTATCTAAGGAGATAAAATATTGATTGGGGGTGATATCCCTTTTACTTGTACTTCATCTCCTTGGATATAAAGGATTTTATTTCGTGAATATTACAAGACACACCAAAAATCTACTAGATAACTCAATAAATCATATAATAATTATATATTATAAAAATCAAAGTCTATAAGGTGCTTAAGTAATGAATTTGCATGAAAGTAAGTGACAATTGAGAATCCCAATAAGATAAGAAATAATAAATCTAAGGTATGTTTAGGGATTTGGAGAACCTCATACCTTGATATGATTTATGGAAGATTAAAGAGGCTTCCCTAATGTATAAAACTTCCTAAACAATACGATCTACAAGATTTTAGAGAACCAACATAACAAATGCATATTAAGAATCAAGAATCAAGATATGTGAAAGTTTGATACCTCAACAAAGTAAATGCAGGATTGACATTATATAAATTACTCAAGAACACATTTAAGTAGTGAGATTCAAACACAATCCTTACCAAAATCAATAGTTAAATATTTTAAAATATTAATTTAAGACATGCAAAAAAAAAAACCCGTATTGGGACTATAGGGTGTCTCCAACTGCATATTAAATTAACACCTAATCAATTGTATCTCTCAAACCTTGAGGCCAAAATAATTTAGGACTAAGGAGGATTAGGAAGAAAAACATTGATGAAAATTGTATAATGCTAAGTATTTAAGCTCCTCCCTAATATTCTAACTCTAAAATAAAAAAAATCCTAAGTCCGCAAAAAATTGATGTTTGGATGTATGGGTTTATTAGATATTGTAAGAAATGATATGATACCATGTAAGAATTCACATATAGCAATGAACCAATGATCTAGAGGCAAATGAATAGAACAAAGACAAGAGAAATGATATAGAAAAGAAAAAACTATATTCTCATTAATGATGTAATAATGAATCAACTGGATTCAATAATGGATGAGTAACTGAACTCAATAGATATACAATGTAGAAGTGTCTACTTAAATAGGTAAGGAAATAAGAGACAATGATAATGAGGAGATAACTTATCACTCACACTAGGTGGAATCACATATCCATTAAAGGTGGATCATCCTCCATTATGCAATGAATTATGTGCAACATTTGGATGATGATAACGTGATAAGAGCACTAAAGGGGGAGACAACACATAAAGCGGAAAGTCATAACTCCTATCACCACCTAAAGTATAATTTATCCTACACCATGTGCAAATAAAGGTGAAAAATCCTAGGTGTCTCATATGCAAACTACTATGGATGCATTATCCTAAGTAAGCTTAAATAAAGTGTAATTAGTGAATATTTAATTACAGCAACACCCCCCCCCCCTTAAGTGCAACTTACGAGAATGTACTTAAACTCGCAATGCAAGATGGGTCTCGACTACTAGGCCATGTTAGGTACCTATGTACAATATGCAAATACAATGCACGTCTATCATCGTAAAAAGTAAGTACTTGATTAGTGTACATTTTAAGGACCATTTTCCACTCATTTTAGTAATAGGACCTATTAGATCCTTAAATTCTGGTAAAATTTAAGGTTTCCTAGGAGTCAAAATAACATTAAGCATTCCTAAATATCCTTCTTCTTGGTCATCACCAAGCTTGTGTGTTCGATCAAAGGTTGAAGCTACTGAAGGTTTCTTAAAATAATCTCTACACACATGTGAGCACTAATATGACCTTTTAGTAGAAAATCCATAAATATTTCCGTCACGACCCATAAGACATCCCTTAACCATTGATACATTGAATTAATGAGAAATATCACTCATCATGAAAAAATTATGTAATTCCCTCTTATCTTTGTTTGTGTATGTAGTAGGTCTTGACATATCAAAGAAAGGGGATTACTTTTACACTGATCAGGAAAATGCAAAAATAAGTGAGTTGCAACATAAGGAACCCAACAGATTAGTTTACGTGTTACCTCGATGAAGGCTTTGAGGACATGGAAAGATAAGAGGATGTCGGAGGAACAAAGGCTATTGGAAGAAAATATTAAAATAGGGTCGATAATGGAAGTTACTCTGATGGTATTTTCCTAAGTCACATCAAAGAAACATTTCATTTGTTGTGTCGATGATGGAGCTATAGTGAATGAAGGATATCATAGCCATAAGTCCCAGCGATATGGTACTCACCACAAAAGGTGACAAAGAAAAATCACAACGACAAGAGGTTTAATGATGAAATACTCATTGCTGAGACTATAACTGCTAGAGCAAGGAGAAATGAGTGGTCTGATCACGTCGATGATTACTATTAAATCCATATCAGGGAAATCTCTCATTATTTCCACCTATAAAAAAGTTAAAAGCGACGAAGAGTATATTTATCATCAGTTATCGACAGAGGTCTTGCCAACACAACATAATCATAATAAGTCGTGATGAAAAGCTCATCAACAAAAGTTATAGCCATGAATCTCATTGGAGAAACTATAATCATCGGGATGGTTCTCAATGAATCTTCCAATAGTGTAAGATGCGTCGATATCATTATTGAACATTGTGATCGGAGGAAGACTTTTTGAGTCCCGGTGATGAAACTTATCAGGGAAACTAAAGATATGGTAGTAAATTTTCAAGGGCTTTCCAAAAGGTTGGGTTCTGATGTTGAGTATAAGGTTTTTTCTAAAGAGTGATTGACATAGGTTACTTTGAAGTGTCTTCCCATGGAAAAAAGAGAGTTTCTTGTTGAAATATTCATCGGAAGGATGTAATGTTTGTTTCCTTGATAAAGTAATAAAAGATGAAGGGTTATCTAAAGAAGCAAATTAGATTGATGGGAGTTAAGTGGATGGAGTAAAAGGAATTCAAAAGATACTAACAGATGAAAGGGATGTTTTGAAGGGCTCACTGATCTAACAAAAAAACTAATAAATATGGCACCAATGGAGATCATATCGGCATGTCACTAAGAGGGTTGTAGTGATGGTGACAAAAGTTATTTTGATATTTTGAATTTCAAAACATGGAAGCATTGATGACTGATTATAAAAACATCAATGGATCACATGAACAATTTCTCTAAATATTGTTGATCAGAATGATTTTCCTTAGAATAAAACCTTTGAAAATAGAATTTGAGGAGAAGAGGAGCCAAACAAACTCACAAATGGAGGAAGAGTGACATTCTTCGATCATTCTCAAGTAGGTTATCTTTCCAATATCTGCAAACATTTCTTTTATGAATAATTCAATTACACAAATGGAAGGCCCTAGTGGTAGTTGTAAGGGTAAAAGGCAAAAGAAGGAAGAAGTAAAGAGCAGTAAAAAGTAGAAAACTAATACAAAATCAGTACCTGAGCGAAAATTACACCAAGATATGTTAGACTAGATTGAAGGGTCAGGACCAAAATCTAGGAAGTTCGCACAAACCTAATGCTGAGAAGATTGAAGATAGATATAAAGACGTAGGGGATGTATAGACGAGCATTAGGGGATGTGAATTATTTATATTTTACTATACCAAGAGAACCTATCATGAGCCGCTTTTCAATCCTTGGAATATGAATTTGGGGAGATTGGTAGTTCCAAATGTTTTTGTGAATGTTACCTCTTAAAACTACTAGCAAGCCATTACAACCCTAAGAAGAAACCAATATGCAACTTACTACGTGAACCCTTTATGTATATATCAAAAAATACACTCAATTAAGTCTTTAAAATTGATGATTTCTAAGATTATCCCGTAAACCTTAAGGATTTGGATGTTGGAATGACTTATGGAAAGTTGGGACTAAGAGGTTGTATATTGTTGTTGTCTACCAAATTTAGTAACTTGAAATAAAACATAAAATATAACATGCAAACATTCAAGTAAATGAACTCATAACTCCATGATTTTGTTTACGTAAAAATCCTTGGTTAGAGGAAAAAATTGTGGTGGGGATGATACCCACAACCTTCACTAACTGCAGTATAAAGGGTGCTCGATTAGAGCTTACATATTTCAGCCATTTTGATAGCTCACCCGATTAAGAGTATACAAAGACTTGTCAAGTCTATCTGGTTAGAGTATTTTACAATCTCTACACTTAGAGATGTACCCTGTTAAAGGTTTTACATAAATCAGATCAGTTAAGATCTACCCAATATTGGTATTTATAGCTCTCAATACAATAGTATCAAAAACTTACAAATGTCAGTTATAATTGTATCAAATACAAATGTTGATCAGAATCTATGTGCTCTGAAATACTTGTGTTACCTCAATTCAATCTGTAACACTACTCGTTATTGCTCTGTTGTAGCAAGATATCAGCTCGGTGCTCTCTGCTCTGATTTCTGCTCTTCAATAACAACCTTCTCTATACTTTGTCACTTTCTCCTCTATCGTCTCTATTTCTCTTCCTTCTACTCTGTAAATCATACTTTAAGTATAAGATCCAATGCCTCTTAATCTTATTCGTTAGGTCGCTGATAAATTATTTTGACCATTAGATCCGCTTTTTCGCTCAGTGACTGTGTCACTTTTACCTCGATACTTGGTGTTTTTTTCTTGGAAATAGCAATCTCAGATTAACCGCTTAATTTACTTCTCATATCTTCTCTTTGAATTATTTTGTTTATTGATCGTGTAACAAACTCATCATCATGCATTGTATGATCACAATTAATATGGTATCAATGTATTAAATGCATCCTTGTCACTTTATAATCCATTAAGTAATTTGGTAGAGTAACTTATCTTCACTCAGTTAACTTGCTATTTAGTACTCGGTAACTGTCAACTCGGTGTACTATGTGTGCTCTTGGTGTTCGGTAAACTGTGTGCTCTCGATGTAGTGTTTGCACTTTACTGACTTAACTGTCTTGCTCGGTGTACATTACCGACAACTCATATATTTACATTTCTATCTTTCATTGATTGAATCTTCCAATTCTTATGACTTTGTCTAAACTAATGACAACAAAATAATCTATAGAGATAACAATCTCCCCCTTTGACATTAGTTGAGCATTTTGACAAAAATTTCAAAATCATCAAAAAATTTAGTAACTCCCCCTTGGATGTTACACTCTATACTCTTCTCTTCTTTTTCTCCTTTTCACATATATACTATTTTTTTTTGTTGACTCTGTTTGCTTTTTTTTCCAGACTATATATTTCCGCCTTTTTTGACAAAAAGTCTCAACAAAAACTTAAATATCAAAAATATGTTTATACATCTGTTGCAATCTGGCTAGTACAGTCTCCCAAGTGTCTCAGAGATTCTGTAATATCACTATATGCTCAGTTATATCTTTTGATAAGTAAACTATAGTATCCAAGGTTCTAACCTCTGGAAAATTTGTCAGTTCCTTGCCTTTCTTCAAGTGTGTTTGCATGGATTCCATGTGGGTAATGACTAGTGCTTGCAGCTCAAGCAACTCTAGTCTCAGCTTGTCCTCTTCTTGTCTCAATGAGATTTGAACTCCCATGAGTTCTTGTATCTTTGAGTAAAGTGTCTGGAATTCTCCAGGCTCGGTAGTGATCTTAGCAAGCTTCTCAGTCAGCTTTTTCTCAGTTTCTGCCTCTTTCTTCTTAATATCCTCAATGAATGTAGAAAGAATACAAACTTTCTTAAATAACGAAGTGATGGACTGCAATTTTCTTCAACTCTAGAACATAACTCAGAAAGAGTTACCTTTGCTATAGCAATATTCTGCAATAGGTCCTCCATCAGTTTCTTCTACATTGACGTCTTATGGATTTTCAACATGTAATCAGTCATATCCTTGTTCAATCCTTTAATTTGTTAGACAAGAGTTCAAACTTGATCTAGTATTGGCTTGGAATCATCAATGGTAACATCAGGAACAATTTCCTAGAAAACTTCTTTCACATCCTCTAAGATATCAACCTTTTTATTCCTTAGCAATAGCTTTTCTTATTCATCTTTTCTTCTTACTAGCTTTGCATCGATATTCAATTCCTTGCGCTTGATTTTGTTGGGGTCTACTGTTGGTATTATGATTGGCTCACCCAAATCTATGACTTGCTTCCTCTTCTTACCCTTCTTTGTTTCACTCAATTTGCTCTCTCCAATAGAGCGTTTAGAATGTGATGCCATGGTTACATCTGGTGAGTCAGTGTGGTGACCGACTATACTCTCTTCTTCTTTTACTTCCTCTTGTTGTTTAGTTTCTTCCTTTTCTAAATCCTTGTCTTTCTGATTTGATTCCTGCAACATTTCTTTTTGTCTCTTGTATCTTGGGATCACTTTGAACATTAGATGTGTCAGTCATTGGTGTGTTCAGCTTTTGTCCTTCTATTTCGGTCTCAATAGCCTTAGGATTATCGACATTTACACTGCCTGTATCAATTGGTGGCTTGATTTCCATAACTTGTGTAGTATTAGTGGTACTAATTTCCATAGTAGAGTATCTTTATATTTTACTAATATAGGATCAATACTCTGCAATGGTGCAACATCTACTTCCATGCACTCGGTGTCTGGTACTTGTACATCCATTATATCTTCATCTTTTCATAATTACTTTGCATGATCATTCTCCTCTGATGCATATTATATATTTACCTTTGCATTGTCAATAGTAAGATCAATCGAATCTTCTTAGCCTATTTTGTTCTTCTTTTGCTCAGTGATAGTTTCACTTTGGTTCTTTGTTGCATCAGGTTGCTCCGTAACAGATATGCCAAATATATCTCTCCACTTAGCATCATTTTCCCTGTCAAGGGATAGTATATCTCTATTCATTATCCCCATGGCTCTTCCTTTAACCAAAAATTTCTTTGAATGTTTCTCCAATGCTTCTTCAATCTCAGATGGTGCCATGTTTGGAATAGTATGCACTAGAGATCTTTCTCTCATTTCCTTCTCAACATTTATAATATACTTCCAACATGCATCAATTTTGTTGTAGAGTTCGTTAGGTAACTTATTTGCAATCTCAATAGGAGTCACTCTATGTCTCAACAATGTCACAACAATTGCATCTTTAATCGTTTTCTTATCTTCCTGAGTTCTCTTCAAATACTTGACTGTTCTAAATCCTCCAAATCCTTATCATTCCTTTAATCCTTCCAAAAATTCATCAAGACTCTGTGGAGCTAGTGAGAGCTGAGCCACAGGAACTAATTTATCTAGCTCTTGAGATTCAGTCTCACTATCTTTTCCAAATATTAGTTTCCTTCTTGTACTTATAACAATTTTCCTCCTCGGGTTCTCCTGTATGTCTTACCTTTCGGTCGAACAATTTTTGCAATAACCTTCTCCTTTGGTTTCACTAAAGATATGGTGTATCTTCTAGTGCCTCTCATGCTCCATGAAGCTACAAGTGCAAGTTGTTTCTCAACAACAACAATAGTTGTCTCATTATTTGTGTCCCAAGCACTTGTCTCACCCACTTTCAATGTCTTAGACAAATTATCAATCATTTTCTTGTTTTCTTGACTGCCTTGGGTATCACTATGTTCTTCTTATTTCTCACTTTCACCTCTTCATAGGTGTCATACCTCATAGATTTGGGATCAATAGGTTTAGCAAGTAGTGCTTCAATCTGATGTGATCCAATTTCAATGCCCAATTCATAACCTATCGGTTGTATCCATTCGGTTCTAGGCTCAACAACCAATAATGAACCAAACTTTAATGTATTAGTCTTTGCTTTCTTGATTGTCTTCATATTGTCTTCTAGTTGTTTCATAAATATTTCACATACATCCAACTTGATTCCTTTATTGTGTAACTTGTATGCCAAATCCACTGCTCTGCATGGTACACTATCCACTCGGGATGATTGGACTACTTGGTATGATAAGATATTGTAAGCATACTGCAGCTTAGGGTCTAAAACTATGGATATTCTCACCCCTCTTCCATCCCACTGTACTTTAGTGAGCTTGGTGAGCTTATGCTTTTTGATTTGCTTTGTGGCTTTCGGCTTGTCTCTAATGGGGAATCCAGTAATGATATGCAATATATCCTTAGTGATTTTGACAGGTTCATCTAACCACATGAGTTGGTCATGTACTCAGCTGAGTACCATTCTTATCCATTCAATCTTAAAAAACCTGGGTAAGTGAACAACGTGAGTCAAACCTTTTGCTTCTAGGTGAATATGCTCGTCCTTCACTTTCCAATTCTCACACAACTTATTGAATGATGTATCAATTTCATCTTCACACAAATCTTTAATCTTACAATGTATAAATGTGTGTACATCTTCGATCAGAACAACTCTCTGGGGCATCAAAGATAGGGCTCCCATCATATTTGTCTCAGCGACTATAGCTGGTGGTAATTTGTAGTTTGGATTAACTGGTTCCACTTCCTTAACATTTGTGGGTGTTTGTATCTTTGGTGCCATGACTAATCTTCAAGTGTTTCAACTAAACAAACTAGGGCACACTTCGAAAAACCACGACTTTGCAAAAGCACAACTCAAAAATATCTCAAATGTTTCTAAAACTCTTGCAAAGATTCACAAAATACCTCGTACTCACTTGAATTCGCTCGGGATAGTCACTCTGCAAATGTGCTCGAAGTTATTTTGTAGACGTTAGGTTCAAATGATTTGCAAAATGGCATATTTATACTTTTTCCTCAATTTAGGGTTTCCAACGGCTCTAATAATGTGCATTAAATGCACTTGTCGAGTCCCTTTTAACTTTATAACTGATTGCATAGTTACTTTTCTCAACCGAGTTAAACAAAATAACTATATATAACACTATTCATCCAAATTTTATACAACTTATCCAATTGCATCTTAATATGCTGATATGGATCTCAACTCTATTTCTAGGAAATGAAGTAGGATTTATTATAAGCATGCAGTTCCTACGTACCTCTATTTGAATAGGTGGATCTCGATGCAACCAACATGGTAGAGATGGTGCATTCTATGCTTCCAGATGATGTCCCTTCATCCTGAGTCTTTTTCCTCCATATTTTGTTCATTTTTTCTTGAATTTCCTCAACAATAGTAGGTGCTTTTACTTCAAATTCATCTTCAGTTGGTGCATTACCTCGGTCTCTACAATTCCTCACAAGGTGTCCTACCTTATGACAATGAAAAAATGCCATGCCAGGATTTCTCCATGCTCTTCCGTTGTTTCTTCCATGCATCAACATGAAATTTGCAACAATGTGTCCATACCTTCCACAGGATAAACATGAAATTCTTGTATTATAGTCCCATGGTATAGAAATACCTCCTCAGTTGGTTTTAGCATTCTCTCGGTTAGGCTTCCAATTGCCATTTCTTTTCTTTGTTCTGCACTCTTCAGCTTTGTGTCCAAAATTGTTACAATTCTTGCAGTAACCATCAAAATTAGGTTTCCTTGTATTGTTAATAAGATTAGTTCTACATTCAAATTCTTGATGTCCATACCTATTGCATCTAAAACAATAACCATCAGACTTGGGTCTACTTAGTGATTTACCTTTCCTTCTCTTGCAGACATTAGAAGTATGTCTAGGCTTCCCACAGTAATTGCAACTTGGCTTCTTTTATCTCGGTGGGGATGCAGTACTTTCATCTTTCTATGTATTTGATGAATCTCCTTTCTCGGTGGTGTTGTCCTCTTTGAATCCAATACCTATTTTGTCATTTCTTTTTTTAATTCTGAATTGTTGGTCCAAAGATTTCAATGCTTCTTTGTTTCTTTTCAGTATTGCATTTGCATCTTTCTCAGCTTTCAGTCTTTGTTCCATTATTTCAATTTCAAATTTCAGTGCTTGATTTTTAAATTCTTTTCTGATGTTATCCTGATTTGCACTCAGAAGCTGATCGGCCATGTCATAGTGATCTTGTGTCATTCTCATGATCTCATTATCTTTTTCCAATAACTTCATTTCAACTTGTCTTTTATCATCTTCTACCATTTTATTTTCATCTTTAGAAATCCTCTTTCCTTCAATCAGTTTGGTCATTCTTATCATGATGGTTTCAAGATCTATCTTCATTAGGTCCAACTGCTCGATAAGTGTATCATTCTTTTCCAGTAGTTCTTTTATAATTGTTTCATATTCATCAGTAACGCTGCCTTCAGATATTGTTTCAAGTGTATCAACTTGTTCTTGTGTAACCTTTAGTTCATCATAAATGCTTAGTCTAACCCTTAGAGATCTCTCAAGTTTCTTCTTCAAATCAATGATTAACTCTCTTGCACCTTCCAATTTGGATTCAAGACCATCAAGTCTTTTATATTGCCTAAAACTTTTCATGACTAGGATCTTTAACTCTCAGGTGGTCAAACCCTATAACTCAAGAGTATAAGCTCTGATACCAATTGTTGGAATGAATTATGGAAAGTTGGGACTGAGAGGGGAGGGGTGAATCAATAACAATAAAAACTTTTATAACATAAACTGTATATTGTTGTTGTCTACCGAATTCAGTAACTTGAAATAAAACATAAAAACATAACATGCAAACATTCAAGTAAATGAACTTATAACTCCATGCTTTTGTTTATGCAGAAATGCTTGGTTAGAGGAAAAAACTATGGTGGGGATGACACCCACAACCTTCACTAACTGCAATATAAAGGGTGCTCGGTTAAAGCTTACATAGTTCAGCCATTTTGATAGCTTACCCAGTTAAGAGTGTACAAAGACTTGTTAATTCTACCTGGTTAGAGGATTTTATAATCTCTACACTTAGAGATGTACCCTATTAAAGGTTTTACATAAATCAGACCAGTTAAGATCTACCCAGTATTGGGATTTCTAGTTCTCGATACAATAGTATCAACACCTTACAAATGTCTGTTATAATTGCATCAAATACAAATGTTGATCAGACTCTATGTGCTCTGAAATACTTGTGTTACCTCAATTCAATCTATAGCACTGCTTGGTATTTCTCTGTTGTAGCAAGATATCAGCTTAGTTCTCTCTGCTCTGATTTATGTTCTTCAATAACAATCTTCTCTATACTTTGTCACTTCCTCCTCTGTCATCTCTATCTCTCTTCATTCTGACCTGTAAATCATCCTTCAAGATAATATCTAATGCCTCTTAATCTTATTCGTTAGGTCATTGCTAAATTATTTCAATCGTTAGATATGCTTTTCCGCTTAGTGACCGTGTCACTTTTACCTCGGTACTTGGTGTTTTTCTTGGAAATAGCAATCTCAGATTAACCACTTAATCTGCTTCTCAGATCTTATCTTTGAATTTTTATTTTTTTGATCATTTAACAAACTCATCATCGTGCATTGTATGATCACAATTAATATGGTATCAATGTATTAAATTCATCCTTATCGCTTTATAACCTGTTAAGTAACTCGGTAGAGTAACTTATCTTCACTCGGTTAACTTGCTCTTCAGTACTTAGTAACTATCAACTCGGTGTACTGTCTGTGCTCTTGGTGTTTGGTAAACTTTGTGCTCTTAGAGTAGTGTATGCGCTTTACTAACTTAACTGCCTTGCTCAGTGTACATTATCGACTGCTCATATATTTACATTTCTATCTTTCACCGATTGAATCTTCTGATTCTTATGACTTTGTCTAAACTAATGACAACAAGAAAATCTATAGAGATAACACTAGAGAGTGAATATGCAAGGTTAGATACAACCTATAAAGAGTGGAGATTGCCCCTACACAAACCTAATCTAGATAGGAAAATAGTTCCACTTAATGATGAGGATGGTCCCCCTTTTAGTGTTGATTTATTTGAGCCTTACATGAGCTATACTTATTACTCAATTGGACAAGTAGTCGGTAATAAAGTTCCAGACTTTTTTGTCCATTACTGCCATGGTAGTTGCAGCAGATGTTCAATTCCATAACCCTAGATCATTTGAACATGTAGAATATGTCTCAAGGATGATAGACATTGGATTGAAGTCTATAAAAATGACACTGAGCACATCTACTTAAAGTATTACTCTATTTTAATGCATATGATACTCTTTTATAGCTAGGAGATTGGGATGTGGCTAGAAGGACTAAGAATCAAACAAGTTTCCAAGGGAGGAGAGTCATTACCAGTTCAATTATGGACTTTTATTTGGGACTCAAGTTTCATGAAATCCCATTATGTCCGCTTTCAGGAACTATTGGTAAAAACTCTTTATAGGATGTATAATCATCCCTGTGATTACTCTATTTCTCCCGAGATTAAGAAATTGGGGGAGGACAAAGGAATTTGATGAAAGATGGATAGTGAATAATTGGGGGGACTGGAATGTCTATAAAGATTTCACCATGATCATGATTTTTGGTTTTGATGGGGCACCATATAAACTACCCAAGATATTTCCTGATAGGATTGCATACTTGGAGATTATTAGACAACTAGATTATTCCAGTTGTATGCATTTGGCTTCAACTCACAAGCAATATCTCATGCCCGAAACATTGAACTTTGGGGATTTCACCATTGTTTCTTCTAAAGACTACGATCTCATCGAAGAAAGATTGTTAGCACAATATAATCTAAAAGAATAAAATATGAGGAAAGGATATGATCTAGAAGGTTACATAAATTATGCAAGAAAGAAGCAGACCCTCGATGGATATGAGCATATTCTCTTCCCTACAGAAGACATTTTCAAAAACCTAGAGGATCAGGAAGTTGAGGAAGCATTAGAAAAATATAACTAAGAAAAAGCAAACAAGATGAAAGAAATGCAAAATGTAGAATACATCTCATCTGATGAGCAATCTACTGGCGAGATTGAAATGTATTCACAGTTTCAACAAGTTCCAAGGATGATAGTTGATGAGTACTTAGAAATAATTACAGAGGGAAAAAGGTGGTCAAGGAGTTGAATGTTGATGAGAATGCTAGGATCTCAGCTTATGAGTCTTTTGTTTCTGATAATTAATTTGTGAAATTAGAAGAATTAAAAGTCTTTTTTATATAATTTTAAGGCCAAGAAATTGAGGGTCAATCCCTACTATCGCCCCAGATAATTAGCATCAGTTATTAAACAAATTAAAAATATATATTGACCATGAGATTAGAGTTATGACACTCGACAAGGTAAGACAACTGTTGCAAGAGGCAAGAATCATGGTTTTCCCTGGGTGGTATCGAAGTGAAGCTCTTATGTTTGATAGATTTTTACACAGTGATGAAAAGGAGTATAAATGAATTGTTGAAGGAGTGAAGGAAATTTATATTGGATCGAGATTCAACCTAGGTGAAGAATCTATGATTATTTGGACATTATATCTTCCTCACAAAAGGCCAAAGATAATTGATATAGAGAAGGAATTCTCTGATATGATGACCCTTAAAGTAAGAGAGGTTGACCCAATTGTGACAGTATATATTGAAGTTAATATTTCCAATTTGAATATGGCTCAAATGAAACAATTTGTAAAAGAAATAAATGCCTTCAAACTAAAGGATGAAAGCTTATTGTTAGAGAATGCCTCTTGAAGAGTCAATAATATGAGAATAACCTTTGGTGAGGACATGGAATTGAAGAGAAAGAATGAGAAGTTGTATGAGGATTATCAACAACTATTGACAAAGATGTAGGTTACAAATTTAAGATAGTTTCTGCTTTGCTTCGTAAAAGTTTTTCAAATCTGTTGGTATGGTTGGATAGTTTCTGGATATTTGACCAGAATAATTTTGTATCTATATTAGAGAATCAGAGGTGTTGTTTCAGGATATCCCACCAATTCCATTTCCCTTGCCGAGAAATTAATAGACAAACATGACTAGTACTATGAGGACATAGAGTCAAAATATGAAGGATTCTAGAGCACTTTAGAGATGGGATTTCCTGAATTGTGTACTAAAGATGGAGCTTTAAGGGATCATAGCTTTTGGCTATAGGAATGCAATCAAATAATGCATGATGCCTTAGACATTGTAAGGAATGATGGCCTAGCACTTGATGGAGGTTCACAACATATGGAAAAGATGATGCATATCAAATTTGAGGCAATGAATACTATTCATGATGCTAACACCTACAATGTGAATAAGTACAAAGCACATCTATCTAATCTTTACTCTTGGGTGGATGGAGATTAATTTCTTCCTTGTTTAAAGTTTGTTTAATGTTAAGTTAATTAGTTATGTTCCAAAAGAATTGATGAAGACACATGACCTCTTTATTTTTTCATATATTATAAACTCCATTTGTAATGTTTAAATATTATCAGTTCATATAATATAATCAACAATACATACTTTATTATCAAGTTTTAAGTAATATAATCAGTATTTTGCTTTCAATTGTGATGTGGAAAATTCGTTGTTCAAGATAATTTCTCTGCATTTTTCATTTCAAGTAAATGAATGTTGTCGTGAATCCTCTTATGAAATAATTATTTGCTATCATAGTAGTTTGATAAACAAGAATCATTTGAGACTTCCTTATCCTTATGTTCTTGTCTAATTGGTATTTTCAAGTAAAAGTTAAATTCAATTGGACTGATTATTGTGGCAAACGATAGTTAATAATATTGGGGATTAGATTAGTTGATAGATTCATCCAAGTGGTGAATTTAAAAATTGTCTAACAATGTTATACATGAAGGTCTGAAATAAGGTGACTCTATAGCCCAAAAGAGAAGAAGGAACTGGTCTATTACATATTAACTTCATTAAGAACACAATCAGATTATAGTAGGAAAGATAGAAGATATACAGAAGAAAAATCCAATCAGATATCAAGATACTTGTAGGAGTAAAACAAATATAGTAGTAGAAGGAAAAAAGATAATCAAGTTAGAAGTAATCAAGCAATCAGTAAATTAGTGTATTTCAAAGATACATGTCATTTTGAGAAAAATATTAGAAGTAAGATACAAGTAGGAGATGATGACATGTAACTGATTGAATATTTGATAATATTAAGTTGAAGATGATGCAAGGAATTAAATCAGTTAATGGTTTGTATTGTCATTGATGTCAACTTGATATCATCTGTATGGTCACATACATAATGTCAAAGACTTCAGAGAATCAATGGAACAGAGGCTATGCTTTCAAGCAATGCATAAAAGTCAAGTATTCACCAAATGACAGGGTACACCAGTGGAGTGCACACCATCGGTAAAGACAGAGATAAAGTCACAGTGATACCCGACGAGCAGAAGACAGTGTTGCCCGACGAAGCAGAATCATAGGATGCCCGATGAGCAAGATCCAATGATGCCCGACGGACAGAGATCCTGAAGCTAACTGAAGTTGTACCGACAGAATTGGCAGTTGTCACCAGCGACGAACTGCAGAATTGACCGACAAAACAGAGAGATCAGAAAATGACAAAATATCTAGCTGGCAGAGCTTAAGAATAGACTTAATTGGTTGTTTTATTTGTTTTATTCGACCACAGTTAAGTAAGTGATTTAAAGATGATTTATACATCTGGCAAGAGGATAACTACGAGATAAATCATGAGTTAAAGCCGTAAATCAATTTGGCTGGATTATTTTTTCATGCCAAGAATCAAGAATCAAGAATCAAGAACCAAGAATTAAGGAATATCATGTCTATATAAGAGACAAGTTTAATTAATTTCCAAAAGTACTCAAATACACGAGGGAGTGAATTGAGAGAAGATGCTGAAGAGAAATTGATGAAGGTTAAACTTCATGCAGTCCTGATCAATCAAGCTAAGGGAGAGCTAAAGAATTCTGCTGACACTGACACACAGTGAAGCACAACATCACAGAGCAGAAAGAGTGAAGAACAAAGGAATGAAATTGATACATTGATCAGAAAGGTATTGTACGTAAATAGATCTTAATATCTGCAATTCAAAGTTGCATTAGAAACAGGTCATTGTGTTTCAGTTTAACCATTGAAGCATTAAGTCTCTTAACAAAGCAGGACTTAACATTCTTTTGTAATTGAGGTATATCCTAATAGATTACTAGAAGGTTGACTCATGATAGTAGCATCGGTCTTACCTAAAGCCTATTGACAGTCTAAGAAGGAGGCTGATTCAAGGATGGTAGTAAGATTAGCATAAAGCCTATTGACAATCTAGAGACTGATTCAAGGATGGTAGCATAGATGCCAGATACTAAGTGACAACCTATGTATAAAAATCCTCTAACAAGGTCACACTTAACTGTGTGTTTGTAACCTTTAATAGGGTTGGCTCCTAACAGGGCTCACTTTGGAAGAGTGAAAATTTGGGGTACCGGTCCCAGTGGTTTTTCCCTTAACAGGGTTTCCACGTTAAAATCCTTGTGTTATGTGTGTATGGTTTATTACTTTATTGTTTTACATTTCACATATGCATTTAT
>MU228409.1:2101430-2132761 GCA_018584345.1 Thuja plicata
CCACGTTAAAATCCTTGTGTTATGTGTGTATGGTTTATTACTTTATTGTTTTACATTTCACATATGCATTTATGGATTGACTGGTATACTCTGCATATTTACTAAGTATCAGTAAATAAGTTTTACTGCTTATTGGTTATCAAGGAGAAGAAGGACAGACAAGGTAAACCGACAGACAGTTATTTATTTCAAGTAAATCAAAGGCATACATCTTGTAGGGACTTAATAATCTGAGGTGTATTAATTGGTGGATTGAAGTTTAAAAGGATAAATTCTTGAGGCCACTGATTCACCCCCCCCCTCTCAGTTATTACTAACAGGAGATATGGTCTTCTATTAAAAGAATCAACTTGAAGAATCAGTTGGCGAATAGGTGTAACCACCTAGGTCTTGCAGAGCCTAAAGTGTAGGGAAAGTTAACCACAATCCAGTTAATCTCATTCGTTGGTCAAGTCAGTTGGAAGCTTTGGCCATAGAGCTTGTCATACTCTTATAACTTTCCAATATGTTGATTTGGGAACCAAAGAGACCTTATAAGGACATTTAAATTCAAACATGGGTCCTTTTTATTCTCTATTTTAGCTCTATCTTGCTTAAAATCGAGGTTCACCCTTATTTCTAGGTGTGCTCCTCTATTTTTCCTACACTAGTTTAATTTATTTCATCATCTAGGCCCTATGTCATTATTAGTTGCCTTTTGAGCCCCGAAACCAGGTGTGATTTAAATCCATGCATCTATACATTCCCTAGAGCTCACAAAATAAATTTAATCCCTGATTGGAGGGAGAAAAATGTTTCAAACATTATGCACCCAGGTGCACAATGTTCTAGACATTGTGCACCCCCAAAAAGTGGCACAAATTTATGAACGGGGGCCTATTTGGAGAATAGATGAGGGATTCAGATTTGTGGTCAACCTCGTAAGGTTAAATCCGCAAAATGTAGTGAGAAGTATATAAACCCCGTACTTCTCCTTATTTTGGATCCATCTAGCAAGCAATTTGAATTTAGAAGGAAATCCAATCTTCAAGCATTCATATGTATACGAAAGCTATCAATTCAAGATTCTTGTCCAAGCAATTGGGAAAATCGAGATCATCAAGTGATTCAAGGCAATTTAATATCTATCAAAAAGTCTTAGCATCATCAAACATCCAAGGTGACTTTCTTCGCAAATCTATATTCTTTATCCATTTGAGGTAAAGTAAAGGAATGTTCATTAGGGAGGAGCCATTACATCTATCAACCTCTCTATCTTCTTCTCTTCCTTATTCTCATGTCAACATTGGCAAGTTACAACATCTATCACACAATGTTTTTATTTTCTTTTCATGACTTCCTTTTTTTATGTTGATTCAAAATCTATTGCATAACAATATTTGATCACATTGAAAGATGCATCTGCATTATGAAGGTATGAGCTATTATTCATCAGATTTGATCACTATTCTATGAATACATACTTTACTTTTTATATTTCCAAATTGATTCCTATATAATGGGTTGATTGAGGAAAACCCCTCTATTTAAGCTTCTTTCTCATTTTTTTGTGTGTAGGTACAGGCTAGGAAGTTGCATTTTCAGATCTAGACTTCGTAGACCATGACACAAATCTCTGCAGAATTTGGGACATATTCATCAAGTACAAAATGTTCCAAATATTTTGCACCCTTATAAATAGGTTCAAACTTTCAGGACAGGTCTTGGACTGGTTACATAGCCTAGATATGGAAGTTCAAGTGTTTTCGGGATCCCGACAGTCGAAAAAATAACAACATAAAAACATCTCCTTCATCTCTTCAAGGTACACTTATTTTTATCACATTTCAATTTCCATTTACTCTTTAGCATTTTCAGATTTAGATAACTCAATTTGTCATCCTTCTCAATTTCGAAGCAAAAAAAAGAATATAAGCCCCTTTCAACCCAAATCTAACATTAGCACCACCTCATCCTTTCTTGTGGTGTTGATTTGATTTGACTCGAGGAGGTTTCATATTATAATGTACCTTTTGAAATTGGGGAGAGCTTAGATCCCATTAGGTGATCCCCATTTTCCACTGTACATTTTGTTGATCCCGACACTTGTTATATTCTTTTGATTTTGGTAGCTAGATATCCTTTCCATGCATTTAGATATATAGATCTATCTTGTCAATATATTCATTTAGATATCTAGGTTTCCTATTGCACATCTTCATGCTGATTTTGTTTCTAGATCTACTTTGTACGCATTACATTCATTTCATTGTTGAATCTCATATCATTCATGGAACTCACTAAAGAAGATTGGTGTGTGATCACCCATGTTCTTACATTTCTTCTTAATTCTCTTTATCAATCACATGGATAGAATCATATTTTATTTCATTTGATGAAGTTTTCATTCCTTCATAGCATTTTAGTGTATACTATAATGAGGATTTCAAATATTTGTCTTCCTTATTGGGTGTATGTCAAGACATTTATCAATATTATGTGGTTTTCTCATCAATATTTTAACAAAATGCATGTAATATCTTGATCTTATAAGAGTATTTATTGAGGATGTTAAATCTAAGGATGAAATCAACACAAACCAACTCAATCCCCCTCCTATAGTGCGCACTAGTCATAATGATGCTAATCTAGCTCCTAATGTTCCCATTTTAGTGAGACCTATATATCCTCTTCGTCAACCCATCTTGATGGATAGTCTCAGGGAGGCTAGTATGTGTACTTCTTTACATGATCTTCAACAATCTTATTTTTATCAAAATATCATACATAATCCCAGTGTTAGGCATTTCCTTGATGAATTCTTTCCTAGAGTGACTGATGAGCCCAAGTAATGGCTTAGTGTTTATGTCATAGATAGTGTCATTAACATAGTTTATATTTATCTTTGATCAGCTTTATGGACTTGGCATCATGAACTTAAACTTATACCTTAATACCTTTATGATGGATGATAGACACTCTTCTATATATATATATATATATATATATATAAAATCATAAATTATGGTTTAATGAAGGGTTACTCTAGCAATGAATGGATGTATATGTGTTGCATATCTTTTGTTGCATATGTATATGGATGATTAATGGAGAAGCAATCAGTAAATGGCACTCAGAGAAGGTCATTCCTTTGGAGACCAAGTCAGAGTAGTTCAACAAGGATTGACATTTGAAGCAGTCCAATGGCGAACGTATTAAAACTTATATGGAGAAAGTCAAATGGTCACTATTAATGTGGAATCAATCTAGGAAGTAGTGGAAGCTATTCTTTCTCCTTGTGTAATTGAACATTTATTTGTTCCTCATTTGGTGTATATTTTTTCCTTCTTTCTAGTATTGTAATAATTCTAATCTACCTATTCTCTTGGGCGTTGATTTGTTAGTGGTTAGTTAGTTAGTTACTAGGTTTTGTTATAAATAAGTAGTTTTACTTCTTCGGAGGTTTGCTAAGAAAGACAAAAGATTCTATGTGATGTAACATTTCAATTCTCAATATAGTTTAAGTTAAGATTTCAACTATGCTTTGTAATCAAGTATTTTTTGCAACATAGATAAAATAATGAAGTTTTGAGTTCATACTATGTAACTGAGTTCTGGATGTAATCATCTAGGGGGGGCACTTGGTGAGTAATCCCTTTTAATTTTAGCATTAGTTTCATTTACATTTTTGGAGTTTGTATGTTCCTACATCCACTGGAAGTAGTTTCTTGTGACTGTTTCTACAACCAAAGCAGACAAAGTAGTTTCCTACTTGCGCATCTTGAACTTTGTTGTAGTTATTTGTATAAGTTTAGTTCTAGCATTTGAATTATTTCATGCAATTGAATTATTAAAATTCCAAGCATTTACCTTTCAACACTACTTTCCTTAAGCTGTAGGATAGCATGGCCTTGGTAGGAACTTAGTGAACATACAATGCTTACCCATTTCAAGTTCACGTACCCTGGGTTGACAAAGTAAATGACCATTCTCTAAAAGAAAGGAAGTTGCTCAACTTGGATGTCCAATCCCTGAGTTATGTTTTGTAACCTAGTTATTAATCTAATTGGGGAGTCGAACATTTTTGGTGTTGTTTCTGGGATGGTGTCAAACTAAGGAACTTTTGCAACCATGAGTTAGGATTTTAGTTTATTATATGTTTTCTTTAGTTTTCCTTAGTTCAACTAGTTTTCAATTTTCCTTCCAGCTCAAGTTAGTCCAATTTATCAAATTGCATGCAAAGAGAAAGAAGAGATGCCCAAGGAAGATTTCTTCCTAATGATCCTTATCCTGGAAATCAGCTAGGAAATATTTTTTCCACCAAGAGGAAGAAGAAGAAGAAGAAGATAAACCTTATGTTGATGCCATTGCAATTTTAGCCCCATCTTCCTCTTCCTCAGAAGAAGACCCAATTGATCCAAACCTCTTTGCTAATATATTTTCCCATCATAATATTCCTCCAATTGGGGACCCCTTTGCTCAAATTGGTTATCAAATTGCTTTGACTGTCTATCAACCAAGGAGGAAACCGGTGAATCATCCAGGGATGGCCCAACCAACTTTTGAATTCCCTATCATTAACCAAAATGATAACAATAATCTCTAAAACATTCCTGCTTCAGTACTCCCTAAGTTCTATGGCTTGATCACTGAGGAGAAAAATACATTCTTGTTTGAGTTTGACATTCTCTGTAGAAGCTATGATTATACCACCAATGACCATAAGCTTAAGTTATTTCCTACTACTCTGAAGGAGTCAACATTAAGATGGTTTGTAAGAACTTGTGATGATATGAAGGGAATGCCATATTTAGAAAGAAACAAAAAGAAGATGAGAGTTTGGAGGTCTAAATTTCAAGATTCTAGTTTAGTTTGAAGAATTCCCCACACCATGAGCTTAATGAAGATTCTCATAAGTTGTTATTTCTAAGAGGAATTAGTGGAAGTTGTATTGAATCTTTGGATCTCATGGGGGGAGGAGACATCACTCGAGCATCTTGGGATGATCTCAAGAAGATATGCTTGAATTATTCTAGAGCATCTGCCAAGAAGGACAGAGGTTATCAAACTACCATGGGCAAGTCATCCACCAATTGAGTTTCAAGGACAAAAATAACACATTGGCTATCAGACTTCAAGTAGAAAATCGTTAAATAATATGGCTATACAGATGGATACAATGCAAGCCAAAAAGAAGCATGAGGAGCCTGAGGAAATGGTAGCGGAGTATTTCCCTCATTGCAGACAGAAGAAGAAGGAACACTGATGCATGATGGTGGCTAATATAGAAAGCTAACCAGTTCCTACTGAATTCAAGCCGGTAGAAGGAGATGATAATCAGGTTTTCTTCATTGCAAAAAGGAGGCCATGAGATCGAAGACAAGGTATATCACAAGAACCCTTAGCTTTTAGTGGTCCTTATTCAAATTCTTAAAATAATTAGTGGCAATCCCAATATCCCCCAAATCTTGGTGGATATCCACATCAGCCTTGGAATAATCCTCAAAATACCTGGCGAAATTATTAGAACCCTGCTCCTCAATGAAAACCTCCTCTAGGAAACTAGAAACAACCTCAAGGAAGCTGGCCACAACCTCAAGGATCATGGAAACCACTTCAGGGTAATTGGAATCAATCCTCGCAATAGAGAGGAGGTCAGCAATGACCAAATCAACTAGTTGGTTATCTTCAACCACCTCAACAACCTCAATTGCCAACATTAATGGAACCTTCTGCAGCCAATGCTAATGTTCCTAAGCCCACTCAATTTCCTGCACAACCTGTTCCTAATCCTAACAACCATCAACAACAACAACATATTTACTCTGCCGACCCAAACCAATACCCTGCCTATGCTTTGAATATCAGTGAAATCCATCAGAGGTCTGGAACAAATTTTATAGCACCCACCTCTCTAGTTATAACTAAGATACCTACTAAGGAATTAGAGCAAGAAAGTCTTCCTATTACACCTACCTAACCAGAGTTGATGTAAGAAATTGTAGTTCCTAAGAAATCTAATCCAACCCCTCCATTCCCACAAAGGTTAAGAGTTGAAATAGACAAACAAAAAGAGGATTCAAGATTTGATATTCTAGACCACTTGAAACATATATGTGTTAAGATACCTCTCTTCCAAGCTATAAAAGATGTTCTTACCTATGGTAAAGCTATTAAAGAAGATTGTTTAAAGAAACCATGTAGGAAAGAGAAATATCCATAGACAATCCATGTTCTTGGTCAGTTAGCAGATATTATGCTTGGTAAGGTGGTAGCACCCAAGTATTTTGATCCCGGTAGCCCTATAGTTGGAGTAATAATCAGTGGTATTCAAGTTAAAATGCTTTAATAGACCCAGGGAAAATAATTAATGTGATGACAAAAGATACCATGTAATATCTTTAGATTATTAACCTTAGGTTTACACCTATTGTCTTGCAACTAGCTGATAATTCAACTATCAAACCTAATGGGATGGTAGAAGATTTAGTAGTTACCTTGGATTCTTGGGAGTACCCAGCTTATTTCATGATACTCTCTCCTAAAGCCACATTGGGGGGTATATCTTATCATTTTAGGATGACCTTGGTTAGCTACAACTAATGCATATATAGGATGTCGGTCATGGGATATGACTATCTCAGATGGTCTTTCTACAAAAAGCTTTCTCTCTATCCACCAACACAACCTCGGCCTAATATAGTACAACTAGTATGGCCACACTTAGGAGAAGAAGCAGAGGAATTTAATTACACTGTGCAACTCATGATGCTTGATAGAGATCCTTTCCTATAGATTTAGGAGGAGGATGAAGTGCTCAACAATATTATTCAAAACCATTATGGGGAATTTGGACAATCTTTTGGTTGTTCATCACATCAACAATGTTCATTACAGACAATCCTCCCTACACCTAACTTCCCAAATTTTCCTGCAGTTGAGGTCATGCTTTATACATTGTTGTCAAATGAAATTCAAATATCATTACTCGCTAAGGCATCCATGATTGAGTTGAAAAAATAAATAGAAGTATTACCAGGTCAATTTTTGAATATCAATAGCAAGTTGCCCCAAGAACACCAAAATGCTCTGATAACATTGCTTCAATCTCATAAAAAGGTTTTTTCTTGGGATTATGGTGACAAGAAGGGTCTGGATCCTAAGTTATGCACTCATAGAATTTATATCAAAGAGGATAGTATGCCAATAAGACAGTCCCAAAGAATAATTAATCTTGCACTCAGGGAGATAGTAAAAAGGGAGTTGCAAAAATTGCTCTATACTGGTTTCATCTACCCTATCTCTAACAGCCAATGGGTGTCCCCTCTTTTCATTGTTCCTAATAAAGGAGGGAAGTGGAGAGATTTTTTGGACTATATGGAGTTGAATACTGCAACCAAAAAGGATCATTTCCCTCTCCCATTCATAGACCAAGTCTTAGACTCTTTAGCAGGGAAGAAGTATTTCTCATTTTTGGATGGATTTAGTGGTTACAACCAAATTAAAATTTCACTAGAGGATCAAGAGAAAACCACCTTTACCTTCCCATTGGGATCTTATGCTTATTATGTTCTTCCATTTGGCTTATGTAATTCTCCAACAACCTTCCAAAGGGTAGTCAATAGTATATTTTCGGATATTTCACATGACTATATGGAAATATACATGGATGAATTTACCACATATGACATAACATTTGATGAAGCCTTGAGAAATTTAGGCAAAGTGCTACAAATATGTGAGTATAAAAACCTATCCTTGAATAATGAGAAGTATTTCATGATGATGCAAGATGGAGTAGTGTTAGGACATTACATTTCACAAGTTGGTATTCAGGTTGATCCTGCAAAAATTATAGTTATTCTTAGCCTTCCTATTCCTACAAATCCAAAATATGTTAGATGCTTCTTAGGTAATGTTGGATGTTATAGGAGGTTAATCAAAGACTTTAGTAAAATGACATGACCTCTGTATACTCAACTGACGAAGGATGCATAGTTTAATTGGACAAAACCTTGTGAAGAAGCCTTCCTTCAGCTAAAGTTGATCCTCACTCAAGCAACCATCCTTAGGGGACCTAACTGGTAATTTCCTTTTCACATTCATACTGATGCATCAGACTATGCCATTGGAGCAATTTTGGGTCAGAAAGAAGGTACAGTTAAGAATGCAATTTATTTTATAAGAAAAAATATGCAAGGACCAGAGTTGAACTACACTATAGCAGAAAAGGAATTGTTAGCAGTCATTTATGCTCTGAAAAAATTTAGGTATTATATCACTAGATATCATATTTTTGTGCATACATATCATGCAACAATTAAGTACCTTGTGAACAAGCCTGTCATAACAGGTAGACTAGCTAGATGGTTGCTTCTGATGTAGGAATTTGACATCACTATAGTAGACAAGCCATGTAAAACTAATGTAGTGGCATACTTCCTATTGGAGGCTATGAGATTATTGACGATTCCTTTCTAGATGAACACTTATTTTCTATTACAACTCATATACCCTTATATGAATATATAACAAAATTATGTAGTTGCTAACAAAATCCCTCCTCATTTCTCACCAAAAGAAAAAAGGTTGCTTGTTGAGAAAAGTTTTAACTTTTCTTGGAGAGATGATTGTTATTCTACATAGGGCCACATAAAGTTATGAGAAGATGTGTTAGGGAAGATGAAACACATGAAATTCTTCATGCATGTCATGATAAACCTTGTGGAGGCCATTTTGCAGCCAAAAGGACAACATTGAAAATCCTAACCACGAGTTACTATTGGCCTAATTTATACAAAGATGCAACAAAGTACACAAGGAGGTGTGAAAGATGCCAACGGATGGGTAGACCTACTAAATAAGATGAAATTCCTTTGTATACTCAAGTTTTTGTCACACCATTTGACAAATGGGGATTGGACTTTTTCGATCCTATTGGTCCCTCAAATAGTAAGTATTATATTCTGGTATGCACTAATTATGTCACCAAATGGGTAGAGGTCAAACCAATGAAGCATGCCAAAGATAACAAAGTTGCATAATTTCTTTATGAAGAAATATTTACCAGGTATGGGGTACCAAGAGATATTATGACATATCAAGGAGCACATCAAGATTGATAACAACCTTGGTGAATGAATACAACATATGACACAGGAAGTCAAGTCCCTATTTCCCATAAGAAAATGGGCAAGTTGAAATAAAAAACAAATAAATTGAGTCTATCCTTACCAAAATAGTGGAAGTTCATAGGAAGGATTGGGCAAATAGGTTATCTGAGGCAGTTTGGGCTTATACAATAGCAGGGAAGATAATAATTGGTTTTACTTCCTTTGAAAATCTATATGGGAAGGCTTCTATCATGCCTATTGAATTTGAACATAAGACCCTCTAGGCTGTATTATAGCTTGAAATTGATTTTTATGCAGCCCAAAAGAACAAAGTCATGCAACACAATGCTCTTTATAAACTTAGAAAGTCGTCCCTGCAACAAACAAAGTTAGTACAAAATCAAAGAATGAAGTGGCATGACAAAAACATAAAAGGAAGAAGTTTCACCATGGTGATTGGGTCTTTCTATATGATTCCAAATATAAAGACACCATGGGTAAGTTGCAAATTTGCTGGTTAGGCCCATATGAGATGGTTGAAGTCTTTTATAATGGTGCAGTGCAATTGTCAACAATTGATCCTGTTTGATTCAAGTTATTGGTAAACAGTCACAAATTAAGGTTGTACCATAAATCAACTACAAAGGAGGATTTCCTGCAATAATTTCCAACTCTTAAGGACCCTGAAGTTCCTATAGTAGAATTCAGAGGACTTCATGCCTTGTCAAATCTTTAAAACTCTGCATGCATTCATAATAAATATATCCATATCCTATGGATGTACTTTTTCTCCATAATAATTATTCCATTTCCATCTCATGCCATTTGTCTGCCACCTCATCCATACTCCACTTCATCAAGTCATTCCATCGTACTTCATGCCAAACATGTTGTCAAATCATTATTGTTGCTTGATACAATTGAACTTTTTCTTCATTTATTACAATGGTCACATTGCGAAAGGTATGCATGCATATTTCTTTATTGTTAGATACATTTATTTTTCCATGATTTAATTAATATATATAAATTACATATTGGTTAGTCCTACTTGTCCTCTCAAAGCCTCATGTGTGGACACATGCCAATATTCAAGTGGGGGGCAAGGAATTTTTTAAGACATGTCATATCCACGTCACGTCCATATGCTGCAATGTTAAAATTAAAACTGTAGCTCTTTCAAATTTTTGATGTGGCAGTTTGACCATATGAAATCTTTTTCATATATTTTCATATGTACCTTCTCAATAACTCCTGCTGCCTTAATAAAATGCTTGAGATAACTATATTTTTACAATGATACATGTAACTCCCAATTTAGAAATGATATAAGGATTTTATGAAAAATTGGAGTTGTGAAGCGAATAGGTTGCAGGAGGGAATTAAGGTTCTTGGGAGCTACATTTCAGTAGTTGTGGAGATTTTGAGCTCTCAGAAGAGGTTGTTTCATAAGTTTTAGGAATAATTATGGGGAAATTTTCTAAGAAACATTGGTATAAGCAATAGGAAGATCACATGTACGACATGAACTCATAGTTCATGGCATGTTGCTGCAAGACCCGACATGTGAACCCAAATTTAGGAATTGTGGAAGGTTAAGTTATTCCCTGATGTTGAATAGGGTTGATAATGGTATTTCTTTAGAATTTTCACACACATTTTTTAATGGTGAAGCTCAAGTTAAAGGGTTGAGAGTTGTGGAAACTGAAGAACGTATAGCCGAGGTAACAGGTCTTACAGTTGTAGGAGAAAATTTTCCAGATTGCAACGATGCAAGGTTTTCCAGGGTCCAGTTCACTCACCCTGGAGATGGTCCTTTGACTATTGACAAGCAGGAGACCAAAAGGCTTTCCTTACTGCCAACCTAGGTTGATGTGGTAGTTTACATCATGAAATACCTGATATGTGAGGGAAGACAATCAGGCCTACACTCCACTCACTTCAAGATTCTTATTCACATGTGGCATGACATAACTCTAATGAATGTACCAAATGTCCTCTACAATTTTCTATCTATTAGTGCTGCTGAAACACAAAAAGGTAGGACACACTCTGTCACTCACCACTGTCTCATTAAGTTGTTAGTTGAAAGATCATTACGAAATGTTTCCCAAATGACCTGGGAAGAGCTTGTTGAGGTTAGAATATTTCAATTAGACAATGTAGGATCTAGTGGTAGGCCAATAATGCACAAAGTAGGCACTCCTCATGGAACTGTGAAAATGTTAGTGGGAGCCTCATCCTATCGGGCATCCCCTATAGCTAAGAATCCTGCAACCGCACCACTAATTGAATGGAATTTACCTAAATCCTCACTTGCCAACATCGAAGTAAACCCTTCAGTAGACCCAAGTGTTAGTACCATAGAGAAAACACCTATAAGGGCAAGGGCCTCTTTAAAGAAAGGAAAAGGAAAAGCCAAGGTAGATGAGGGAGATAAAGAGTTCATATAAGAGAAAGATCCTAAACTAGTTACCCTTAGTTCAAAGAAAGGGAATAAAGGAAGAAAAACATCCTCCTACAGTTTTTTCACCTGTGACCAAGTCCACTACAAAATAATTAAGAGGAAAAACCATGAATCCATTGAAGAGACTCCTCAACAGAGAAGCTCCAGGCTTAGAGGGAGGACTAGTGAGGCAGAACAAACAAAAGAACCAATTTCTAGTATTCTGGTTGAATCATATGAGTCCCTTCACAATAATCCTATGGTAGAAACACATATCATCAATATTCCTGAGGAGAATTATCCATTGTCTGCATCTCCTATGCATTTAGCTGAACCCGAGGAACAAAGTGAGATGTAGGAAATATAAATAAGAGAACAACATTCTCCTGAATATCTTGCTATGCAACCTAACATACTAGAGGAAGGGAGTGAATTTCATGAGGAAGAAATAAGGGAAGAAGCCCCCTAGGAACAACAAAATATATTTGAAGAAGAAGAGAAATACCCAAAAAATTAAGGGTTGCAAGGACTTGATGAGCTCATTGCTATTGTTGAACAGTCGAGGACAAAAACATCATAGTTGGAGGAATCAGAACTAGGCACAAGTAACATAGTTAAGGGGAAAATGATATATGAGCATACTCCACGTTCATGTCTCACTTTTCATACTATGTCTTTAGATTTCTATAAGAATATGTTGTATCAACAAATTGAGTGGGAACTTGAGAAAGTTAGGATGCAAAAAAATATTGA
Organism: Thuja plicata; assembly: GCA_018584345.1. NCBI lineage: Eukaryota > Viridiplantae > Streptophyta > Pinopsida > Cupressales > Cupressaceae > Thuja > Thuja plicata. Next base: position 2,113,722 of record MU228409.1, read on the forward strand.
CAATTAGAAAAGGGAACTTGAAAATAAGGATGATGAAATAGCCACACTTAAGGAAAAGGTGAACACAATAACGAATTTGGTCCCATAGTTAATTTAGTGTAGGGAAATTCCAAGGGTTTATCTCTTGTATCTGAAAGAACTCTATTTAAATTTCAAGTTAATGAGGATTTTAAAATATTTAAACCCTTCTCTGGAAACACTTCAGGATTTTTATCAATCATATGAGTCTTTTCTTGCAACCATAAAGAACCTTCTCTATGATTTATATTTGCATAACTTTGTTGTTCCTAATGACACTAATTGGAATCCATTATTCTTTGATGGAAATATTCACCTGAGGGCATTAATGTCTTGGATCCAAAGTGAGATTAGGTGGGATGTTTAGCCCAGGCCACATAGGAAAGAAGAACAAAGTATTTTGCTAACACTAAGAGTAGAGTGTCATGAGCCTCGTATCTTATATTATGCTTGGAAAAGAGTTATGTAGTGCCTAAAAGATATAAACATAGAGAAAGGATTTCATCCTTGAGGGAAAAAGCATTTAGAGAATATGAGCAAATGACCAGAAATGATGGACATATAGTCCTCATCCATATCATTTAGAGATGGAAAATTTTGACAGAGGACCTTAAAAAGGGTGAACCACATTCACCACAAAACTATCATGCAATAGTACAGAGAGCCTTGAGGTATATTTAGTTGGGCAGGACAAAGGCACATGGCTGGCTCACTAACTTTTCAGCGTCCAATACTCCTATGGCCCTTATTGAGTAATGCAGAGGATGGTGTAGTCTATGATATTTTACCAGAAAGATCGAGATGGAAGAGGTTGGGGACAATGAAGAGATTCTATTGGAATTTAAAGAATGGTGGAGCAGGAAAAAGTTCAACCAATGACTACAAAATTAGTGCCAAAGTCAGTAACTTTTCTGTTGTTGGAGGACCAACAAGGAATTAGTGAGGCGGGGGGGGGGGATGATGAGCCCAAGGAATGGCTTAGTGTTTATGTCATTTTTTTTTGTTTTCTCTATCTTGGTCATGGGGTAATATCATAGATAGTGTCATGAACATAGTTTCTAGTTATCTTTGGCCAACTTTATGGACTTGGCATCATGAACTTAAACTTATACCTTAATACCTTTATGATGGATGATAAACACTCTTATATATATATATATATATATATATATATATATATATCTTATATTAGGGTTTAATGAATGGTTACCCTACTAATGAATGGATGTGTATGTGTTGCATATCTTTTGTGCCTATTAACATTATGATGCAAGATAATTACTGGAGAAGCAATCAATAAATGGTGCTCAGAGCAAGTCATGCCTTTGGAGACCAAGTCAAAGCAATTCAACAAGGACCGACATTTGAAGTAGTCCAATGGCGAACTGATTACATCTTATATAGAGTAATTCAAATGGTCACTATTAATGTGGAATCAATCTAGGAAGTAGTGGAAGCTATATTTTCTCCTTGTGTAATTGCATAGTTAGTTGTTCCTCATTTGGTGGATGGTTTTTCCTTCTTTCTACTACTAGTGTAATAATTCTAATCCACCTATTCTCTTGGGCATTGATTTTTTAGTGACTAGTTAGTTAGTAGATTTTGTTATAAATAAGTAGTTGTACTTCTTCATAGATTAGCTAAGAAAGACACACGATTCTATGTGATCTAGCATTTCAATTCTTAATACAATTTATGTTAAGTTTTCAACTATGCTTTGTAATCAAGTAATTTTTGCAACATGAATAAAGAAATGAAGTTTTGAGTTCATAGTGTGTAATTAAGTTCTATATATACTCATCCAAGGAGGTCCCACTTGGTGATAATACCTTTCAATTTTAGCATTAGTTTCCTTTAGTTCAATTTATAGTATTGGAGTTTGTCTGTTCTTACAACCACTGGAAGTAGTTTCCTGTGACTATTCCTACAACCAAAGCATACGGAGTAGTTTTCCGCCTGCACATATTGAATTTTGTTGTAGTTGTTTTCATAATTATAGTTCTAGAATTTGAATTCTATCAAGCACTTGAATTATTTCAATTCCAAGCATTTACCTTTCAAAATTGCTTTCCTTAAGCTATAGGATAGCATGACCTTGGTAGGAACTTAGTGCACATACAATGCTGACCCACTTCAAGTTCACATACCCTGGGTTGACAAATTAAATGAGCCCACTCTAAACAAAGATAACTGCTCAACTTGGATGTCCAATCCCTGAGTTGTATTTTGTAACCAAGTTATTAATCTAATTGGGGAGTTGAATAGTGGAATTATTTAAAAAGGAAGATTTTGACAAACCCTCTTCTTCTTCTCCATCATATTATTCCTTATACCACACACTTTCATTAACCTCAAGATGAAACTCCTTCTCCCTCCACATTAAAGACAAACTACAATATAGGATATGACATTACCACTCAATAAGGCTATAATGGACAAGGTCTTGGTATCAATGAGCAAGGGATAAATGTTCCTATTCACCCTCCTACATAAACTAGAAGTGGTCTAGGTTTTATCTCTCAAGCCAAATCATTTGCTACTCCTTTCGATCCTTCTTCTTCAAAACCTAACCCTCCTTGTTTAAGCATTATTTTACCGACACCATCTATTGTTACACCTCCTTTTGATGACTGTTTGGCTTTGGATAAAATAATATTTTGAAGAATCAAATACGATAGTAAACTTTTCCTTCCTTTTAGACATTTTCCAAAAAATAAAATATCTATTAATGATAATTATCATTATCCTTTTCACCATAGTAATAGACATTCTCTTGCTGATTGTGTGGAATTTAGTAAAATTGTTCAAGATTTGGTAGATAGATGTCTTCTTACATTAACTACGGATCTTATACTCCTTCTTAACATTAAAAACATACCTAATCATTTTTAGATCCTATTTTTTTGTTCCCCATCATGTAATCTTGGAAGCTTATATGGTTCTTTATATTATATGATGTGTACTTTTGGAATAACATAATAGGTCTTTTCCTTATCCTCTCCCTTGGGGGACAAGATCTCTCTCTCTCTCTCTCTCTCTCTCTCTCTCTCTCTCTCTCTCTCTCTCTCTCTCTCTCTCAAATATCCATTATTTCTTTGTTGGTTTCATTTATTACACTATGGTATCATTTCATACATGGATTTGTTGTTAAAGACCTTTCCTTACATGAGAAGTCCTTGCCTTCTTTCACAATCTCTCCCTTGTTTAGAAGTGCATATCTCTTATAATAAATGTTACCACTAAGTTTGTATAAAGTGTTTCTTTTCTCTTTTTGTTCCTTATGCTTTCATATTTTTGGTTTGAAAGTAATCCATTATCCATTTTTTGTTTTGGTTTTCTCTATAATGTGATGTTTTTTGTAGCATACATTTGTTGTTTTATGTAGGAACACTCTCTTGCAACCTTATGTTTGCTTAAGAGTGCATCCCCATTTATACAGATGATCCATTAATTAGGGTGTATAATGGATTATTTTTCCTTTTTCCCTTATTCTTGGGGGGAAATGCGTCATCCTTTCAATCTTATTATATAAGGATCTAATTTTCCTTTATATAGTGGCATTTGTTTAATTTTTGACATTCTTGTTTATATAGGGATTTGTTGCTTTGATTTGGTATTATCGCTTATACAAGAGGCATGCATCCTGAATCATATCCTCCTCCTTATTTGCAAAATTATGCTCATTCTAAACAAATGCTCTTACTTAAGAGATTAAAAGTGTGTTATCCTTCATCAAGAATGCCTTTTTCACCTACTTGTGAGGGGGCTAAATAGGTTCATTCTTATTCTTCTCCCCTCTTTTTCTTGAAGATGTTGTCTTTGTTCGAGAACTCCTCTTGAAGGTAGATTTATTCTAGCAAAGATCTCTTCCTTTCAAGGGTCTCTTCCCACTTGTAGACATCCTTTCATGATAATCTTTTTCCTTTTGTTCAAAAGGGTTTTTTCACTCTTCGCATTTGGAAAAAAAAAACACACATTGTTGTTTAAGGATATCCTCTTCTTGTTGGAAATAGGTATCCTTATTATATTTTTTATTTATTTATGATGCCTTCATAGACCAATTTCACCATCATAGGCATACATACATCCTCCTTGTACATTATGCAATACTTGGTCCTTTGACTGACCACTTTTCATGGATCCACAAGACTGATCCAAAGTTTCCTTATGCACAACCAAAGCCGCCCTAAGGGTATAAACAAGCCACCATGTGTGCAACTGAATCTACGTTGAGAACAAAAAAAAGCCACCGTGTGCGCAACCAAAGCTGCCCCGTGCGCAGAAACAAGCTGCCTTGCGCGCAAATCTTTGATGGTAGAATTAACTAGCACCTTGTAGCTCTCTAGATCATCAATTTTCCTTCCCCTTTTCTTTTATTCTCTCATGGATCACCTAGTACTATGTAGATTTCTAGTCTGTCGAATTCATGGTCTCTCTCTTTCTTCTCCATGCTTTCATACTTATGCTTGTGGATTAGATCATGGAGTCTGTTCATATTTGGCGATGCTCTTGTCCTTTCTAGATGACCACTTATTCTTTTTCAATTATTTCCATACATGATTCTAGCGGTAGGGCCATTCTCTTATTAAAATTCCCTTCAACTAATTGATTTGAAGGTTTAGTAACCCCTTTTGTTGTTGTCTTTGTTGCTTGTTTGTTTTCTTTTTTGTTGTTTCATTTTTGCGCCCTTGTGAATGGATGCGTGAGTTGAGATCCTTTGTTTGGGGGATCATCTTCTTAAACTTAGTGATGTCTTATCTCTTTTTAATTCACCAATGATCGTCTCTCTCTCTCCCTCTCTTCATTCCTCTCTTGTTCTTCCTTTACCATGAGCATGAGGTTGTCTCATACTCCAGCTAAAGTGGGGGATAAATGTACCTTCCTAGAAATTAATTACTTGATTAGCATACATTTTAAGGACCATTTTGCACTCATTTTAGTAATAGGACCTTATAAGGATATTTAAATTCAAATCTAGGTCCTCTTTCTTATATCCTTTAGCTCTATCTTTCTTAAAATCAAGGTTATCCCTTATTTCTCAGTGTTCTACTCTATTTTCCTCCAATTATTTAATTTATTTCATCATCTGTGCCCTATGTCATTATTAGTGGCCTTTTCAACCTTTTCAAGCCCTAAAACCAATTGTGATTTAAATTCATGCATCTACACATTCTCTGAAGCCCACAAAATAAATTTGAGCCCTGATTGGAGGGTGAAAAATATTTCAAACGTCATGCACCCAGGTGAACAATGTTATAGAAATTGCACGCCCCCAAAAAGTGGCCCAAATTTATGGAGGGGGGGCCTATCCAGAGAATGGATGCGGGATTCAGATATGTGGTCATCCTTGTAAAGGTTAAATCCCTGAAATGTAGTGAGAAGTATATGAACCCCCTACTTATACTTATTTTGAATCCATCTAGAAAGAAATTTTAATTTAGAAATAAATCCAATCTTCAAGCATTTGAATCTGTAGGAAAGCAATCAATTCAAGAGTTTTGTGCAAGCAATTGGGTAAATCAAGATCATCAAGCAATTCAAGGCAATTGAATTCAATTCAAAACCTATCAAAGTCTTAGCATCATCAAACATCAAAGGTGATTTCTTCATGGATCTAGCTTCTTTCTCCATTCAAGGTCAAGTAAAGGAGTTTTCATCAAGGAGGGGGCCATTGCATCTATCAAACTCTCTATATTCCTCTCTTCCTTCTTCTCATTTCAACATTGGCAAGTTGCAACATCAAGAACACAAGGTTTTGTCTTTCCATGACTTCCTTTTGGGTTTTTTTTTTAAATGTTGAGTCAAAACCTATTGCAAAACCATATTTGATCACATTGAAAGATGCATCTGCATTGTGAAGGTATGAGCTACTTTATTCATTAGATATGATCATTGTTCTATGACTGCATACTTTACTTTTGTATATTTCCAGGTTTAATCCTAGACAAGGATTTAACTAAGGAAAAATCCTCTATTCAACCTCTTTTCCTATTTTTCTGTGTGCAGGTACAAGCCATGAAGCTATGTTTTCAGATCTAGACTCCGCAGACCCCAACACAAGTCTCTAAAGAATTTGGGACATATTCATCAAGTACAAAACATTCTAAATTTTCTGCAACTAGGTGCAAAATGTTTCAAACATTCCACACCCTAAAAAATAGGTTCAAACTTTCAGGATAGGCCTCAGACAGCTTACAAAGCCCAGATCTGGAAGTACATGTGTTTTTCAGGATTTTGACAATAAAAAAAACAACAACAAAACAACATCTCCTTCATATCTTCCACGTACACTTATCTTTATCACATTTCAATTTCCTTCTCAATTTCCAAGGAACAAAAAAACAATAGAAGCCCCTGTTTACACAAATCCAACATTAGCATGACCCCATCCTTTCTTGTGGTGTTGATCCGATTTGACTTGAGGAGGCTTAATATTCTAATTTACCTTGTGAAATTGGGGTGAACTTAGATCCTATTAGGTGATCACCATTTTGTATTGTACAATAAGAAATCTCTCATAAAGCGGAGAAAGGGAGAAAACCACGTGGGACAAAACTCCCCTCCATAAAAGAGAAAATAAATAAACAAGATGCATGGATGGAGGACTCAAGAATCCCCAAGGAATACATACATCATGTATGTATAATCACGTATCCTTTCATAGGAAGGAAAGAAGGAGACATGATGTCCCCCTCATAATGAACAAGCTACAATGTTGATGAAGTGTGCCTGCAAATAAAAGATGATCCAATGCTTACAAAGAATTATCTCCCCTTAGGAAGAAACAAGTCCTTCAAATGATGAAGAAGCCAATCCATGTACAAGTGGAAGGAGGAGGGAAGTCTCCAAGTATGCATCTCTGAAGACTGAATGGGAGTCTCCAAGCTCAAAGAATCCATCACATAAGCATGATCAAGATGAACCAAGAAATGTGACAAACCAAGTGAAGGAGAAGACTCATGAAAGCCAATATCTAGAGAAGGTGAAGAAGTATCTCTAGCTATGATGAGCCTGTCATCAGAGAGAAGATAAACCCCCTCAAATATGTCTCCCAAATCTAAAATGTGAGACTCTGCAAACAATGCACCAATGTCTAGCAAATAGAAATCCCAATTAGGAAGACAAATAGATATCTCTTTTAATGACTCACTAGAACCACCAACAAGAGATGAACATGTGATCTCAACTGAAAAAATAGGAGTTGCAGATGGAGTCACTGGATCAACATAAATCTCAAGTGTTGTATAATATTCAATCTCCTCTAAGGTATCATCATCACATGGAATGTTATTAGCATCATCAAGTGGAAGAATACAATCTGGGATAAGATCATATAAGAATGAAGGAACATGTGGATGTCCAAAATGCTCCCAAACAATTGTCAAAACTATCTGTGGGCATTGAATACCCATGATATTGGAGTAGACATCATGAAAAAATCTAAACCAAGAAAAAATCCAAGGAATCCTCTGATATGACCATTCTTATCTTCCCAAACTATTTTCTCCAACTTTGTCTTTGGCTCAGGAACGATTCTATAAAGATGAGGCAAGAGATTAAGCCATCTACAATGTGTGATGATTCCTTTTGCCCATTACTCATAATTAACCCTAGCCAAAGTTATTATATAAGGTTGTGTTGAATAACCCTTGATTACATCAATGATATACTTATCACATCATAAAATGAAATCAACAAATGATTACCCCACAATTAGGCTATAATAGACTTAGATCACTATGAAAAATACCAAACTAAGGTCTATGTACATTACAATTGCAAAACTAAGCCAATTTATAAAATTACAATTTCTAATCACAGTCACTATAATTTGATAGCACCACTATAAAATATAGAAAAAATATACACTTTCAAAAAACAATTGCACTTGAAAAGGAGTTCATATGAGCTTGAATGAGGCCTTGGAAGTTGCAAAAAATTGTGATTAGCAATTTAAAAAAAAATTCAGGAAAAGAGATCAGAAATCACCTACACCATTGTATAGAGCACAAAATTCTACTCCCAAACCAAAAAAAATTTCTCAAAAAAAGGAGTTCGGATGATTGAGGTATCACTTTTTAAAAATCACCTCCACAATTGTTTTTCCTGAATCGTTGTTGCCACATCTCCAAACTTCAAATGGCTCTAGCTTTGACCTTTAGTTAGATTTGGATAAAAAAAAGTTGATTTGGGGGTTTTTGGACCTCCCTAATATGATGCCAACCTCTGATTTGCACCAACAAGCTCCAATATTGACCTACAATAGAAATCCACAAAATTCAAAACCCCAAATTGCACCAAAAATTTCTGCAATGGAAAACCAATGACACTCTAATGACTTTGATACCATGTAAGAATTTGCCTATAGCAATAAACCAAGGATCTAGAGGCCAATGAATAGCACAAAGACAAGAGAGATGATATAAAAAAGAGAAAACTATATTCTCATCAATGATCAAATAATGAACCAATTATATTCAATAATTGATGAGTAACTAAACTCAATAGATATACAATGTAGAAGTGCCTACTTATATAGGCAAGGTACTAAGAGACAATGATAAGGAGGAGATAACTTATCATCCACACTAGGTGGAATCACATGTCCACTAAAGATGGATCATCCTCAATTATACAATGAAGTATGTGCAACATGTGGAGGATGATAATTTGATAAGAGCGCTAAAGGTGGAGACAATACAAAAAGTGGAATGTGATAACTGCTATCACCACCTAAAGTGAAATTTATCTTACACTATATGCAAATAAAGATCAAAACTCATAGGTTTCTCATATGCAAACTACTATGTTTGCATTATCCTAACTAAGATTAAGTAAAGTGTAATTAATAAATATTTAATTACACCAATAGATATCAACTTCAGGAAATCACCAAAACCCCAACTCTAAATAGACTCTAAAACGTCAAGTCACTGTTAAAGTATTTTGAACAAACTATTATGTTAAATCCAATAAGTTCAACCTTAACAAAAATGAACTTATGAAACTTTGATGAGAAAAGTACATGACAAGGGAAATAAAAACCCAAATTTGAAAAAACCTAAGCTAAAGTTAAGAATTTTGAAAATAAATATCAGACATAGGGTTTCTATACAACTTTGTGAAAAAAACATATTGAATTTTACAAACCATGACTTAGGCCCAAAAGATAACTCAACTACACTACACAAATGCTAAATCAAATAATCACATGGATGAATATAAAATAAAAACCACAAACAAACAAAACATTAGGCTTAAAATCTAGACATAATAGATCAAAAGCCAAAATACAACATCAAAACCCACAAAATGAAGACGGAAAAGAATAAAAAAATAAAGAACATGACATACAAAGCCTTTCTTAAATAATTGGAGAACAAGAAGGTAAGAATTCCAAGACATAAGACTATTTTTTATAATATTGTCACTTATACATAATAATTTCCTTGAAATGTAATATGACACAACAAGAAATACAAGAGCTCAAAAGTAAGTAACACATACATAAAGTTCCCAAATGAATAGATTTTGACTATTTGAAAAAACTCGTACAAACAAAAATTAACCATAAATATAGAATTGAGAGGTAGGTTGGGGTTGAGGAATAAAACATGTCAAACATCAAGGTTAATGTTAACACTTACCTCTTGCGATCAACATTTGCATATGCTAGTAAGAAGCACCCTAGAAACCCATAATGAACCCTACCTATAAGGAGCGTAAGGGTTACAATGTAAGTATACAAAATCTTTTCTTATTTTTTTATTTTTTATTTATTTTCAAGAATTAAATTCACTATATATTTGATGAATTTTTTATACTCATTACAAATTAGGAGGAATGTTGAAAATAATTTCTCGTAATAGTATAATATAACTTTCATATTTATCTCCATTAACATTATTATTTATAATTGATTTAGAGCTTGTTAAATCATTTTTCATTTGAAGAATCATATAAATTTATATTTAACAAAAACAACTTATCTGCATCAAATTCTACATTGTTAAATTTTTTATTATATCAAAAACTAAATACATTATATTTACAACTATTTATGAACAATTATTTTTAATTTTATGTTAGAAACTTTGGTTGTGAAAGAGGACAAAAAGTAGCCTTCTCCACGAAGGATTCTCTTCCTTGATTTTCTTTCCTATAGTTTGAATACCAATGTATCTTCTTTTGAATTTTGCTTTCCTTTTATGCTTATTGTTTTTTAATATTTTATTTTGTATTTTATTCTTGGGATTTATGTATGTTTATAGTGAAAAGTGGTGAAAACAAAGTTGGAAAAAAAATTTATTTTAAATATTATAAGATTTAAATAATTTTTCTTAATTTATTTTTATAAAATTTATGTGTACCATATGGATTTAAGATTTATAGCAAATAAGGTTGAGAAGAAAGGATTGAGAAGTGTATTGATAGTGGTAAGAATTATGGTGTTCCTTCATCTTTGGTGGGATAAAGAGTTTAGGGAGGTAGTAAAAGGAGAACAAACTATTTTGAGCAAAAGAATGAAATTTGAGTGTTCTACCATCATACCCATAATAAAAATTTATGTAAAATAAGCCGAGAGATATCAATAGTCAAGATGTTACTAAAAATATCAACTTGACAAAGTTATATGTACAATATACATAATCTAATAAACTAGCACTTGCACCTAGAAGAGGTGCAATGGTCATGCCGACCTCGTCCTCCTGGTCCTCCTGGTCCTCCTCCTCCTCCTCCTCCTTCTTCTTCTTCTTCTTCTTCTTCTTCTTCCAAAATATAATTTAAGCTCATCATCTGAAAATCAAAACACATTCAAAGTGCAAGTTAATCTTAACACTCTTTGTGAAAGGAAATATCAGTTTTGAAGCCTTACTTGCACAATTGCGTCAACAAGAAACCTCCTACTAAGAAAAATTGTTTCACTAATGCTCTATAAATAAAATTGGCTCTATACCATAAGCATTTGAAGAATGAGATTAATAGGTTAGGTTCTCTCAACGACAAAGAGAAGTAAAGGTCCCAATGGTTCAAGTTGAAATCCCACCCAAAGTGAGGACCTTCGTATTGCCAGAGAAATTTTCCATATCGTGCCTGCCCTACTCATTAAAATAAAATCATCAAGCAATATATACTACTAACCAAATCAAACAAAACAGAGATATGTTTGTTATGTTAATTTACCATAGAATGAAATTTGAATTGATCAAGTTTGCGTATTGTTTTAATTCATTCAATATTATGAATGGAAAAAGACAAAAACCTCTCATTGAACTTGGTAGATAGATCATGGTAGAACTAAAAAATGCATTAGCACCACAAGGAACCCAAGGTACATGAAGTGGGTACCTAAAGCAGGCCAAGTAATACAATATCTCCTAGAAGCAGGCCATAATAGATGAATGAGAAGCTTGACAAAGAGATCTTATAAGATGTGCAATTATGCACCACCATTTTCTTCCTCACATCTCAGATAAAGATATCTTTCCATCAAGAGAAAGAGCACAATAAATAATGAAATAACCAAAAACAAGTCACATGGATTGCGTAGCCATCTTTGTCAACAAATTCAAAGCCAAAAATCTTCCCATCTCAACCAACATTTTTGTATTCATGGATTGGAATTTTTTCTAATGCTCGACCCTCAATGGACCAATGCCTATGGTATGAAGTCAATGTTTTAATGGGGAGTGTTTGAAAAGGGGCCATGTTTAGTATGGAATATTGTGTAGTTGGAGAAGTGTCAGTTGCATTTACAGATGTTGAAGATAGAAGGTAGTTAGTAGCTTGAAGGAGTGGAATGGGAGAGCCAACTATCACTACCTTGTTTGAGATTATATCAAAGTTATCAATCAAGAGTGCCCTGCAAAGAAAGGAGATCCAAACAATTTACTAAAGAGATTTAGGCAGGAAAACAAGACCCATTAAGTGATAGTGGCTAAGAAAGGTTGTACGTGAAGTTGTGGAGCATCTTGCAAGAAAATTCCTTGAGGCATATAATAGATCCCTCCACTAAAGCTTCTTCAAGCACAAGACCCTTGAATTTGTCTGGAAGTAGAGCAGAATGGGTGAGTACCATCTGAGAGTTATAGGCGGTATTTGGTATTTGAAGATTGAGGTTGGTGAACAGAGTGTACAAACATAACTTGTAAGTATGGATTGATAAGAGACGTGCATGCGAGAATCTTAGCAAGTGCACATGTAGTTAAAGTCACCATTGTGAGGTATAGTGCCTAAGGTAGGGAGTATCTTGCAATTAAGGTGAAAATTGGTGGTTAGGTTTTGTAAGAATAATCATATCCATAAATGAAGTTTAGACCAAGGTGAGGTAGTTTGAGCACGATATGCCTAAGTAGTTAGGTTTAATAATATTAACAGACAACGACAGATAAAATGTTGAGTTCAAATTTATTTTTTAAACCATTCTAAATTAGTTGTGACAAAAGAAATAGGTTTGTGTCATATTTTTTAGAATATTGCATATGATTACATTCTCTCTATGTAAATAAGCCAATTTAACAATGATAAACCTACAAAGAAATACATGCATTGAAAATAAATATATGCATGAACTATAGAGGGGGCCAACTTATAGGACCACATGGTTTTAGACCAATTAGATTTCATGGTTTGTAACCAATGAATATTCAAGTCCTGGTTGAGCCATTTGACAACCTTTCCCAAGCCAACAAGCATCAGGTATAATGTATATTGTATCTGATTGACAAAGGCTTACAATTACATGCAGAAAAAGCTCACAAAGTCAAACATAGAAACATCTCATGCTAATATCATAGACAAGAACTTTTTTGTCTGCAACCTCTATAGATGTACTAATTCGTAAGATTAATTAACAAGGAAAACCCAAACCACATCCACCATTCTAGGAGCACTAGAAATAAAGAGCTATGAAAGAAAGGTTTGGGTACTGAATGACAATGACTTACAATTATTTATGCACCCTCTATCATCTTAATAATACTAGCAACCCTAACAAATGTGGCACTTAGTCCACTGCAACAAAACTATACATGGCAGAATTTTATGTAATTGTAGGACAAATGCAAGAAAAGTCTGCTCAAAATATTATCTAGCTTCACTTTTAAAGCAAAAAATTATTGCCAAATGTAAACTACTGATTTTGAATGTTGAGCCATGCCTGAACATAGGTTAGTAAAGCGGGGCAGTGAGTCAGGATCACATGTCTCTTAAGTCACATGACTCTTACTTTCCAAAAAGAAATGTAGCTTGTAACATTTTTTTAATGTAAATGTTTTTATCGATATCAAGCATTGTTTATAGCGCACACACATGCGTTTTGTTTATAGCCTGAAGGAGTGGAATGGGAGAGCCGACTATCACTCAAACCACCAAATCGGCATGCTCTTCATCCTTACTAAAAGCATAGTTAACCCCAACACTTGCCATGAGGAAAAGACATATTTAGGAGCGACTATTAAGGGAAAGCCAAAATGCTTATAGCCCAACTTAGAACTAGCTCTCACCAGTTGAGATGCGAGACAGGTAGATGGAAAGTGCCAAAAGAAGAATGGGAAAATAGGACCTGCCTATTCTGTGACACGAGAGCCATTGAGACAGAACATCACTTCGTCATGGAATGCCCGACATACATCGACATCAGATCCGAGTACTCAGAGATGTTAGACAACAACAATATGAGCCACCTCTTCGAAGAAAAGCAGGTGGACAAAACCGCAAACTTGATCATCAAAATCCATCGAAGAAAAGAAGAATTAGTCAAAGGGCTACAACTAGATTAGGCTGGTTGTCAGCAGGCGGGTCCCATAGACTGTTTTGGCCTCGTGGACGTTATTAAAATCCTTCATTCATTCATTAAAAACAAACTTTTACATGTCAGTATCCCAAACTTGTCTAAATAATGCACAAGAAATTGTACATGTATGCTGCAGTCCAATGTGACCTAGCATTAGTCAACAACAAAAAAATCACTTTTTGGCTTAACCATGATTTTTTTGACATTGTCTCCATGGTCCAAATGTCACTGAAACTCTGACAACCTGCATTTGGAGCATATCCAATTTCCTTGGCCTCTTGTAATATCTCAGTAAAAGTGAACAACATACGACACTCACTGAAGAAGCTGCCATGGCAGCGCCTGCAATCCATGCTGGAAGACATAACCCAGTGAATGGAAACAATAATCCAGCTGCTATAGGAATTCCAATTACATTATAATCCAAGGCCCACAAGTACTTAAGTTTGATTCATTTGAAGGTGACCTTTGAAAGATCAATGGCAGTAATGACATCTTATAGGTTACTCCTAACCAATACAATGTCTGCAGCCTCAATTGCTATATCTGTACCTGCCCCAATTGCCATTCCCACATCTGTAGCCACAAGTGCTGGTGAATCATTGATACCATCACCCACCATTGCCACCGTCATACTAGATATCTGCAGATCCAAGAGAGGACATTAACTCTACATCAGTATTAAACACACTTTTGCAATTGCGTAGAGAGTTACTTTATAGAAAAAAACTATAATCTCATTGCAAAATGTTAATGATCTAGAAAGAAGTTTATCTTCCTTTTGGTTAGCTAACCAAAATACCCCAGGGGGACTAATGCATGGTTAGTTAACCAAAATACCCCAGGGGGACTAATGCATGGTTAGTTAACAAAAAATACCCCAGGGGGACTAATGCTTGGCTAAAGCTTTCAACACTATATTACGGGTTTCATCTCCATCTCAATAGGCTGGTTCACCAACATCTCAAAGTGATGGTGTGATTGGTCTAACAATGTCCCCTTTGTGTATTAGACAGTTTTACCATATAAGACACTTTTCAGTCAGTGGGCGATGCCTACAATGAAAAGTCTATAGGCTTAAAAATAAAAATAATAAAAAGCTTTGGGTAATCAAAGTTGAAATATATTGGCAACACAATTGGAAATAATCATTGACAATACAATTAAAAATAATTAAAAAACATATAAACTTCTGCAATACAATTAAAAATAATTATTGGCAACTAATCACATTTGAAAAACATTAGGAACACAATGAGAAATAATTATTGACAATACTATGAGAAATAAAAAGCAATAATTATTGACAATACCATGAGAAATAAAAAAAACAAACATAAAAACTTGTGCAATACAATTAAAACTAATTATTGCAATACATTCAGAAATAATCAAATCTATGGAAACATAATTAGAATCATGTAATTTCACTCTTCTAAGTCATAATCAAAGTTGATTTTTTAAGCTAAAAATAAGAATTGTAGAATGAAAAATTATGTTCTTGAAATATTGTTTTCATAAGAAACATATCAAAGTTCATTAGGTCATCACATGCAAGAAATTTTAAGTGATTAAATATAAATAGTGAATCAAAATTATAATTACACTTTAATGAAATTCTCATGATAGATTTATAATTTTTTTTTTCTTTTTTTTGTTGGAGGATTCAGACCTGCAAGGTAACCCCTTGACGTTTTAAGAACCCGATACGGGCCCACTCATGCCTGAAACCTCTTCGGCTTAGAGCCAAGGATTGAGGTAAAATTAAATTTGTATATCTATCAAACATTTAAGAAAAAGTAAGCTACAAATCAAAGATAATTTTATAGTTTTGTATGATAAAGTTTTCATCTTTTTGAGAGTATAAATTTGGATACAACTTAACATTTTCTATAATGGTACCAAGTCAACTCATGGTGGGAATGAAATCACACAACTATATGAATAAGAGACAACTAAATATATTAAATAAGTTTAAATAACTAAGAATAACAAAAGAATTTCATATGAAGTTACTATTTTTTGGTGATCAGCATGTTGGCCATTTTATGTACATGTTTCCTATTTAAATAACAATCTACAAATTTCTGAGCCAATTTCTTCAAAATTAAAAAATAAATTATTTTTTATTTAAAAGTATTGTAAAACATTTAAAAAAAGTAAATAATTTTTATTTATAGACATAAAAGTAAAAAACTTACTATAGGGATCTATTATTAATTTTACAAAAGTCATCTTTGTTCTTTCTAAAATGTCATCTGCTAAAAAAAGTTTCTTTATTGTGAGAAATGTTTCTATTATAAATTTTATATTATTACTTTGTAATAACCACTTCTAATTGCACAATAAATGTTTCCATTTTAAATTTTAAAAAAATTAGGTTTTTTTGTTTTATTATATAAAGATATGTTTCTATTCTCTTAAATTGATATAATAATAAGACATGTTTTTTTATTGTGAAGATATGTTTCATTCCTCTTAAATTGATAAATCTAATTATTAAATTGATAAACTTAATGATAAAAAAGTATGTAGAAGTTCATTAGTACTTTATTCCTAAAATATATTCAAATAAAAAAATATATAATTGTATTATCGTTTAGTTCAAATAACTAACAATAACAATTTTATTAACATATGTCATGTGTACTTATAACTGGCCCTCTTTGGAATTCTAGAATTAAAATCCTAAATAATATACAAGATATGTGTTTTACATCATTAAGAATAATCTCCAGTCTCACATGTATGGATATATCTGAATAAACCTAGTAATACACCCACTCATATTAACCTTCTAGTAAAGAGTGGTTGTTTCCACTATAAGCATTCTAATGAGAAAAAGAAAATTCTTTGACCTTTCATTGTTCAAAACACATAATTAGGATCAACTTTGTAAATAATCCAAACTTTTAAGAAAATTGACTGAAATAAAATCAATTTCAAATGCATCTTTCAAAATGTAAAAACAATATCAATATCCAATGCTAAAGTAAACTCCTTAAACTTCCATATGTATGAAGAGGGAAAACAAATGTTTCAAATGAAAAAACCAAACTATTGTGCACCATTAAGACTTAAAATTATAATGAGAATGGATAAACAATTTGTATTGCTATCTTAATCTTAGAGAGATTATGTGATGTAAAAATAAAATGAACTATTTCTATTTTCAGTTCTACCATAACATATTATAATAAATAAAGTACATATAGTATTGTGAAATATATTATATCAAAAAATAAATCAGCAACGATAGTCATAGTATACTAAATCTAAAAGTGCATGTTTCTAGAACTACTACCTCAGATTCATATGCATACAAAGACAAGAAATACCTAACATATGCACACAATAGATATGTTGAAAACATTGAAGACACATTGAAGCAAATGCATTTGGCAGATGTAAATCCAAACTCAACAACAATGAAGCAAATCCATATGGAAGCTTATAAAAATGATATAAACATCAATCAAAGCATAATGTAGGGGCCCTTTTTATCAATATTATACTTGAAAATGCTTTGATAAACATGCACACAAAATTCTGAATTCTTCAATCATTTGTATAAAAAGTTTCACCAGATTTGCAGTTGATGTGAAATAAAATGAAAAATTATGTATAATAAATACTTATAAGTGGCATGTGAGTGTATTCATATAATGCCAATCTTTTTTGCCATCTAAAAAGACACCACCACAAAATTGTAATGGCCATGCATTTGATCGCTTCATTGGAATTGTAAGGGTTGATCAAATTGTATCATCTATTTGATATTCTTCATTTTTGGCATGTGTTTGTAACTGATGACCAAATATTTTATAATATAATTAGTTAGTTTTTTCTATGTTATAAGACATGTGATTGGTCGTCAAATATATTAAAAATGGGTAAATGTTTACATTGAAGTTTGATGCTACTGTAAGAAGCCTCTCCGCTTAATAAATAGAAGACAAAGAGGTTTCAATGTCATTCATAAGACTTATTAGGTTCTCTAATTTTTTTTGCTTCATTTCTAATAATAGAATGGAGAAATCTATATATGATAAGGAACATAGAATGGAGAAGAACAATACTTTTTTCATATATTCGGACAATGAGTTGAGTGTCAATATTTGAAAGAAAAAAATTGGAAGTATGAAAGCTTATGTATAATAATGTAAAAATAGATATTATTTTATTATTTAAAACCTTAACATGTTTAAATGAGCAATGAATAGATATTTTTGTAATATGAGTAGTCATAAATGTTCTTTATTCTAACCAAATATGAAACTACACAACTTTGTTTTAGATTGAGTTATGCAATCTTCCTCTCTATATAGTCATTTAAGCTTAAGCTATTAAATGTATTGAAGTTTTTAAGGTGCTATTAAATGTATTGAAGTTGTTAAGGTACTATCACATGTACATATTATAGATTTGATTTCATTAAAGCCAATAGAATATATTCTAGATGTCCCTAAATTTTTTTGTACACTAAAAAAATTATTTGTAGGTTTCATAATTTAGGACTTATTGTATTTTTCTTGCAAGATAGTTGAACATGTTAGCAAATATAGTTTATTGATTTCTAGTAAAAGCTCCCATTAGATCTTTAAAATATGTCATTCAAGATGAATGCGTTTCACATTTGTTAGTAGCTCCTTATTCCCATAATAATGACAATGTTGAAGTTTATCCTTGTGAACAATTGGCTCACGTGCTTAAAGAACATGAAATAAATGATAATAGAAATTATGAAGAATGTACATGCTATCCTTTTCAAGGGTCAATAAAAGACTTGTTTCACCAATAACTTGGATATTGGTGCAATCGTGCCAAAAGTAAGGTCTCAATAAAAGAAGATATTTTAAAATTTAATAATGTCAAAAGAAACCCCTCTAAAGTGTTGATTGGATTCACCCTTTTGGAAGATAACTATAATTGTTATTAGTTCCTGCCGACAGGAAGGATATTATAGCATTCATTGCAATGCTACTGTTTTTATTAATTACCCAATTAGAACATTGTATTTTTCAACACCTTTTTCATTGATATAGTTTTAATATATTTTGACTTTTGTATATTTTTATAGAAATTATTTATTTCTAATTTTATTGGTTGAATGTGACTACAGTCGTATGTGAGGCTTTTGCCTTTTTGTAAGAGATATTTTCATTTTAGTTGTCCAATCATAACATTTTATTTTTGGACAACTTTTTACATTTGTATAGTTCTAATA
>MU228409.1:2153316-2180265 GCA_018584345.1 Thuja plicata
CTACTTATCAATTTTTTACTGTAATGATAGTACCACTATTAAAAAATCTCGCTAAATCCAATCTTGCAGAATAAGGTGGGAATACTCATTTCTTACATTGATCAGATCTTAAATGCCATTCACGAAGAAAGGGTTAATTCAATTGGCCAGCTTACCGAGACAAATCGTGTGGCTGCTTCTATCAATTCTAGTGCTGGTTTACTAGAGAATGTATTGCAGCGATCTAGACACATATGCAAGGTATTCAACCTTTTTCTGTTGAAAAAACAAACAAGAAGAAATCATTTTTTAATGTGCATTTTATAATTTGTGATACCGAGAGATGGAGATCTAGAGGAAGACAGAGTCGCCCTTCTTTGTTAAATGCTACAAGACTTTCAACAAGGGCATGGAAATCTATTTACTGCTTGAGTACACAGACAAAGGATCGCTTCAGGACATGCTCACACATAGATATGTCATTTCATTTCATTGTAATGATTATTAAGTTTATGCTTATTTTCCCCTAATTTTGATGCAGCAGACAAAGGTTTGCGAGTCAATCCTCTTGTGTGATTCGATTTCATAGCGCTTCAGAGAGAGTTGTGATCGAAGCATCCATGGCTATTTAGGAGGGTCTTTCAACCGTTTGCCAAGGCGATGCGGGATAATGGCAGATTCCTTGCTATATCATTTTGTGGAAGAGGATTGGAGGCACGGTTAACCCTTGGACTTATTTAAAAAGGGAAAGTCCTAATCTTATTTCAGAATAACGATACATAAAACATTTCCATGCCAGAGATGAAACAAAACACCAAAATAAGAAGCCTTACCTGAAGATACAAAGATGGAAAGTCAGAAATGAGATTTTTTGGCAAGCCGCCACTGCAGACTCTCTCCAAGAATGGTGTAAAAACCTAAAACTTCGCCGCTTCGGATGCCGCCGCTGCAAACCCCAAAATGCAATCCCCAAATCCGGACCCGATGGATTATGCCCCAATTGTGGACCCGATGGATTTATAAATTTGGGTTAAAAAAACAAATAACCTGGATTTGAAATCGAACTCCACCTATTTGGTAGGAAGATGGTGCCCCTCGTTTTATACCTAAATTTGGGTTTTAGCATAAAAATCGGGAAGTGCATTTTTGCGAACCAAATGGAGGATTTGCTCCAAAAGCAGAAGTGGCGCTTCCAATTCTCCCCCAATTCCGCCAACCAAATGGGGCCTAAATTACAAATCTCAGTATTAGCAGAATCTTTCCTTAAGGGCCCGTTTGATTCGAAGAATTGACTAGGAATTTGCATTTTCGAATTCTAGAATTGTTCAATTCAGTGCTTGTTTCCAAAATAAAAAATTGGAATAGGTTTTTGTGAATTCTAATTTTGGGCCATTTTGAGCATTCCACAATTCCACCTTAGACCCTGAAATTGGAATTGAAAGTATTATTTTGGGAAGGAAAATCTATTCCCATTTTTGTGTCAATATTATATTGCTATAAGGATGTATATATATACATGTGTGTATATATACACATTTGTGTATACACACATGAGTGTATATACATACATGTATATATAGTATATACACATGTATATATACACACATGTATATATACATACATATGTATATACACACATGTATATACATATATGTATATACACATACACATGTGTGTATATACACACACATGTGTGTATGTGTGTGTGTCTATATGTGTATATGTGTGTATACACACATGTGTGTATATATATGTATACATGTGTATATACATAAATGCATGTCTATATATATGTGTGTGGGTGTTTGTGTATATACACACACATGTGTATGTGTATATATATATACATGTGTATATATACACATGTGTGTGTATATACATGTGTGTGTATATATACATGTGTGTATATACATATGTGTATATATACACACATGCATATATATAGTATATATATATATGTATGTATATATACACATGAGTGTATACACACATGTGTATATGTGTGTATGTGTATATATATACTCATGTGTATATATGTGTATACATGTGTATATACATACATATATGTGTATATATATGTGTGTATGTGTTTATACACACACATGTGTGTATATACACACACATGTGTGTATATACATACACATGTGTGTATATACACATGTGTGTATATATACACACACATACACACATGTGTATATATACATGTGTGTATATACACATACACGTGTGTATATATACACACATACACACACATATATACACACATACACACATGTGTATATACACACACATGTATATATACACATACACATGTGTATACACACACACACACGTGTGTATATACACACATATGTGTGTATTTATACACGTGTGTATATACACACATATGTGTGTATATACACATGTGTGTGTAAATACACACAACATGTGTATACACATGTGTGTATATATACACATGTGTATGTTTGTATACACACACACACATGTGTGTGTGTGTGTGTATGTGTGCAAAACCAAAATTCCAATTCTAATTCCAGTTTTGTGGAACCAAACACAGAATTTGCATATTCTCAGTCATCTTCCAGGTGAACCAAACAGGACAAGCCCATATCTAGAATTCATTTTCAAAATTTTAGAATTCTAGAATTCAGTTGAATTCCAGAATTGGCTATTCCAGCATACACGAATTCCGTGAAAAAAAAGGGCCCTAAAGGAAGTCTATCCAGCAACATAAGCCATTTAAAGCATTTTATCTTAGGATCAATAGGACTTTTCCACAAGTTAGCAAAATATTTTTGCCAAGTAACATTATCAAAATTAGAGTACCATACATGATTCACATGTTTAAGAATGGAGTCATCATGAGCCATAACTTTATAAATGTTGCAAGCCTTTTAGACACCAGAGAACCATCTGACCTCTTGAAATCAAGGAATCTATGAGAATCCACATGGAAAATGTTAGGAAGGTCACGACAAGCTTTAGAAATCATGTTATAAGTTTTCTTTTGGGATTGCGGGATGTTGAATTTGGAACTGATGTCTTCTCAGCTGATAAGCTTATCATGTTCAAAGAGGCAAACGAGTTGATTAATGCCTTGATTAGCCCAAGACCTAGCAGAGCAGCCCTTGGTAAGGGCAAGGAGTTTATCAAAATGGAATAGGTTCCACCAGATAGACCTCTCACAAAAAAACAAGGCCTTCACTGTAAGTACCAGTATTAGACAAAAAATTTCTAACATGTTCCCAAGCCTTCTAGATAGTTTTAAAAACACTAGAACCTTTAACAACAACAGAGAATTTCCCTCCAATAAGGTCACACAGAGGAAGATTCTTCCAAGTTTTAGCATTTTTGGGAACACCCCTTTCAATATTATTTCTTATAAGGACTTTCCAGGGTTCCGGGCCATCAAAGGAGTAAAAGATCAATTTAGTAGCAAGAGCAAATAAGAAAATTGTTCACTTAATAATGCACTTTGTGACCATAGTAAATATCCATCACAATACGTTTAAAAAACTCAATGATTGAGAGCACAATCTACTATTTTGACACACTATAGCTCCCATGGTAAATAGTTGCTTGTATTGGCCTGTCTATCGATCCAATCACTTGATGGCCTACGAGGACTTAATGCATACCGAATCATGAAATCCTCGAAAACATGAATGAGGAACCCATTCCCAATACATACATATCCTCCAAAGTTCAAGTGGGTCGCAGGTCTCTTTGTGGCCTAATGGCCTTTGTAACTTTGGACAATGTTTTTTATGAATGAATGAATGAATGAAAGTTTTTAATGATGTCCACGAGACCACTGGTCTAAGGGACCAAAGAGCAAGTTAGGCATCCTGCTGAGATTTCTCCAAGTTGTTCCTTTTGTTGTGGATCTGGATTAGGAAGTTTGTTGTCTTGTGTAATCTTGCCTCTTTGAAAAGTTCTTTCATGTTGTTCACCTATAGGCAATCCCTGTACTCGCTGTGAATATCCTCATAAGCCCCACATTCCGTAATGAAATGTCAATCCGTTTCCACTGCTCCTTTGCTGTAGGAAGCACAAATGCTCTCTTCCCACTTTTCTTTCGAGACCATCCATCTACCAGTTTCACATCTTAAATGGTGGGAGCTAGTCCTTAATTGAGCAATTAGAATTTTGGCCTTTCCTTTAATCGTGGACCCTAAATAGGCTTTATCCCCATGGTCCCATGTGTGATTAAATTCCTTGACATAGTAGGCCTTTTTTCTTCCTATCAAATTCGTCCATATGGCAGTTCTGAATTTTTCTAACACCCATTTCTTTATTTCCAGATTAGTGTTTGGACACTCCTGGAGGGTAATGTTCCATTTGTTCAACCATTTATGGTTTTGTTCCTTCCACGTTCTTTTCCTACTTGCTAACTCCTCTTGAACCACCAATTTAGGCCAGCGATGTTTATCCATACTTCCCACTTTTTTCAGATAACCTAGCAACTAGATTATTGCTGAGTCCTCAATTGGGAACATACCTGCCTCTGCCAAAAGGATCTCATAAGGGACCGTTGCCTTGACCTTGAGGTTAGTAGTAATGAGATGCTTCTGGATTCTTTCTATTTGTCTCCATTTATGATTTGATACGCTGCTCCCCCAAACCTTGCATCCATAAAGAATAACCGGAACCACTAAAAGACCAAAGAGGGTCTTCCTAGTTTTCCAGTCCCAAAGTTCCGCTTTCCTGCATCTATTTTGAAGAAGGTAGGAGGCTTTCCATCCCCCAAGAATCTGTTTTGACCTGCATGTCTCCCAACTTAGTCTAGAATGAAAGTCAATTCTGAGATATTTGTACTCTTCCACCATTTCTAATGGGCGACCCTTGAATAAGAAAGTGTGATGCTGTTTTTTCTTTTTCAAAGAAAAGATCATGACTTTAGTTTTAGTAATATTGACTTCCATCCCAACCTTTGAGCAAAAGGATTAAGAATTTTCAAATGCTCTCTCAAATCTTGCGCACTCTTTGCAATCAGTAGAAGGTCATCAGCATAGAGGAGTAATTTTATCACATAACATGACAATTGCACACCTCCCCCATTGGCATTGTTTAGCCACTCTTCCAATTTATCGATGTATAGGCCAAAGAGAGGAGGTGACAAAGGGCACCCTTGTTTGACCCCAATGTCACTCCCAAAACATTCTGACATACCCTCTTTAGCTCTGATTTTTGCTTGAACCTGTTCGTACAATTTATGAACAGTAGCCCTGTACTCTTCTAGGACTTCCATTTCTTCAATTCTGTGCCATAGTTTATCCCTAGGAGCAGTATCAAAAGCCTTCTTAAAATCCACGAAACAACAAAAAGCCTCTTCCCCTTGCTTTTCCCATACACTTTCAATGAGGTGTCTTAGTGTGATGCAATGATCATTGGTGGAATGTTTTGGTCTAAACCCAGCCTGACCCTTTGCTCCTTTCTTCTCTTTTTTTGCCTAATCGCTGATTCTACGTTCTAACATACTTCCAAAGAGTTTTCCTAACAGAGGGTTCACCATTATGGTACGGTAGTTGGAGGGATTGTTGATGTCCCCACCCTTGTGTAGGGGGATAACCACACTAGTGGTCCAATCAATAAGAAAGCAACCGTGTGACCTTGTTAAAAATATTCTTGATGTGTGGGGCCAAGAGATCTACCCCCCACTTTAAAAATTCTGCTTGCAGCCCATCAATATCCTGGACTTTTCCACTTGCGAGCCTCTTTATACCTACTTTAATGTCCTCAATAGAAAAAAACTCTGTGTTATTATTAGATATAGCAGGCGGAGCCACTTCATTCGGTCTCTCACATAATAACTTTGCATAATTTAACCATTGAGTGTATGTAATGTTGTTTTCCACTTGTTTTCTAGCCTGCTATAACTCTCTCCAAAAACCCTTAGGATTGTGTTTCCCTAACAAGATTAGCTCTTTCCTTCGAGTGATCACATAGCTATCCTTATTTAAATTGATATTTTCGTACACACTTTGGAAAACAAAATAGCTTCACTATCTTTCCACTTTTTCTATGTAAGTTCAAGTCAAATATTTCAAAGAAGGGCTTAAGCTCTAAAAAGCGTGAAGAAATATTCTTTTATCAATCTCAAAAAAAATGATTTTTTTTAACCATACAAATCTTCATGTTCATATATTTGCAAATCTATTGATCCCATTCAATATAGTTTTACAATTAAAAGTTTGTAGTTAAATAAAGCAGGTTTGTAATAATGTAAGATTTATGATCATAATTTATCAAAAGTGGATAATTGATAATTACAATAATTAAGTTCATATATAAAACACATAAATTTATCATTTCAATAAATTAATTTTTTCAATTATCTTCATAAATTAAATTAATTATCACATTTATATAATATAAAAAAATTCCCCACATTACTCATTACATCTATCTAAACATACAAAGCAAAAATTTACAACTCTTTTAATAGTTCTTTACATAATAAATTAACTAAATATATAGACTTAGAGTAAATATATAGACTTGAGAGAGATACATGCCACAAATTTTTTTTATCAAAATTTATTTAAAAATTAGAAATAATTATTTTCTTTTTGAAAAAAAAAAAAAACACATCACTTCCCCAGTTCTACATTATCCTTTACATTGGCACGCCTCTAGAAATTACATTTCATATGATAAACTTTTTACTTATGGAAAAAATCCTGCACCCATACATTTTTCATTAGTATTATAAAAAATATAAATTAGCAATAATCTACTTTCGTACCGTGGGTAGATGCTGCGTTGAATTTGGAAGCAAACCGTGGGCTTGTTCCTGTCTCTAATCCAATTTCTATTGTGGTTGATGTGGATGTGGAGGAGGAAATAGATCACAATATCTCTGTTTTTTCTTCCCATGCCTTAATTTGCAGGTTCAGAGGTTTTTGGCCTAGTCTCCTGAAGCTTCATGAGTGGATCTCTAGTCATTGGGAGCCTATCATCGTGGATACAATGCACATCTTTCCCTTGGCTAAGGGGTATTTTATAGCAATTTTTTAAGATGCTTTGGACAAAATAAAATGCTGTGCGAACATTTTTTCAGCTGGGAGGATCGATTTATGCTCATGGTTAAACCCCGACATATCAATTTTAACCGTATTTCAGATTCCTTCATCAGGTTTCTATATGGGTCCGTCTTCCTAATCTTCCCCTGCATTTATGGATCGACTCTCTGCTGTAGGGGATTGGTAATGCTCTTGGGGAATTTTTATTGGTGGATGGTGATTATTCTGACATTCTCCACTCTACTTATGCTCGCATTCTTGTGGATATTGATCCTTCTAAGGGTCTTCCTGCGGAGATAGTATTCAACTCCTCTAAAGGAAGATGGATTCAGTCTCTGGATTATGAAGGGATTCCCTTCAAATGCAAAAGGTGTTTTAAAACTGGTCTTATGGCTGCTAAATGTGGATTGCATAAAAAGAAAACTATTGCATCTTGGTGGAACGACACTTTTGCTCAACACTATTTGGTGGAAAAGAAGCCTGTCTCGCCGAAAAGTTTCCTTGGTGGCTGCGCAGGTCCCTCCTCTTGTTGGTTTGGACGTGGCTCCTAAGTGTTCTCCTGTGAATGCCTCCCCAGTAGTACCGTCACCTGGTTTAGTGAGGGTTGTTGCGTCTCTGGTATCCCCTGGTGTTGCGGGGGTGGTGGCTGCTAATGGTTCTATGGATGTTTCTCCTGCTAGTTCTACTGGTATTTTGGTTGCCTCTACAGGTAGCAGTGATCGCTCTGGTGTGGTTGATGATCCTCTGCGTTGGCAGGATGAGGCGGCTAGAGTTGAAGAAGGCTGGACTACTGTTAAAGGAACAAAATTTAAGATGTCCTCTTTTGATATGACTTTTCGTTCCCATCAGAAGGGTGCTAAAGGTAAATCCTAGACTTGGATTTGCCTTTGGCTTGGGTTTGCATGAAAGTTGTTTCATGCATTGTTTCTTCAAGTTTGTGGGTGCCTAATGTAAAACCCTCACTGTGGTCTTGACTCGTATTGTTTAGAGGGCTTTTTTAAAAATCTTTTGTGACTATTTTGCATAAGGTTTCGGGGGCCCTTCAAAACTTGCAGTTACATTAATAAATAAAAAATAATAATCTACTTTCATACAATATTAATTTTTATTATTATTTAGTTTAAAAAATTAAAATAAAATCAACGACTTTAAAGTTTTTATCATGATAAAATTATCCAATTTTAATTAAAAAATGTTCAAGTAAATAATACTTATAATGAATTATATTTTTATTGGTAAATAGTTACCATTAGAGTAGCTATTAGCTAATTTATTGACACTAACTAATTATTATTGATATGGATCTATAAACTAATAATTAATTGTCTATTTAAAATTTGGAATGAGTTAGTTGAACAATGACTAGCAATTACGGAAGAGGACCCAATAGTTGAGCACCCTAACTTTGGACTTCTCAAAATCCTATGTGAAAATTTCAAATCACTCCATTTTTTGCAGTAGCTTATTTGAACTTCCTGCTCATAACAATGGTTTCTGGGCCACATTGGCATGCTTTTTGCCAAGGTGTCCAAAATAGCCCTTCCCCCGTAGCTAATGTAACATCACATGATTGGTTCCTTTTTAGAACTGTGAGATACATTTCATTCAATTATGAGTAGTCATCATCAACAATAACAATTTTAAAGTTACAACTATTGATGCAATGTTATCAACAATAATGGACATTAAATCAACAAGTATGGGTATTTACAACTCCTATCATAGTTGTTGAAAAACACTCAGGTACTAGGTCCTATCCCCTAAATCAGAAGCTTGAGTGAAAAAGCAAGGACATTATATTTGAAAGTTACAAATGAGATAGAAGATGCATATATTGAACCAAACAGAAAAGTACAGTGGACCTTACCAAATTGGTGAAAACACGACTTTAATGGCACTAGCTAATCTCCATACAAACCACATTAAAGATCCTTTTTTTTGAGAAAATCTACACAATATAAAAAACACACTGATTTTTAACCAGTTTTTCTGTGGATTTACAGCACATGGGATGCAAATCATGAAGAACAAATGCTGAAATTTTTGTAAAAATCTATGATATTTTCCACATTTTCAAAATGCATTTAATATGGAAGATAACCACATCCAAAACTTATCTCAACTTTTTTTGTTTATAGTTATTATTTCATTCAATTGTTATAATTTGTAACTTCAATTGAATATTCAATTAGAGTCGGATGGGTAAGTAAAGATAATGCAGGTTAATAAATGAATTGAGCTCTAACAATTTATTTCGCAGAGACGATGAAGACGAATCTCATCATCTACATACTTTGACAGGTCAAACAGACCAAGTTGGTATAGAAAACGTTTAAAGCTCATTATTGTATCAATAATCTCAAAGCTAATGGACAAACTGAAAATATAAAAACTAACTGCATATACAGATTTCTCGCTTTCTCGCTTGACTCATCATACAAAGTCATCCTACAACTGTCATTTGAGTATTTTTATAATGTTTCTTGTTTTTGTTTCTGGATTCAACTGTGTGAATTTTTGCATCAACTTTCAGATGTCCGTATGATCCATCATTAGAATATAAGAAAGCTAAAGAAACAAAAATTCATATAAATGTCTAAATAACTTGATCCTCAAATAAATTATCCCAATATGAAATTTATGAAAGGGAAAAATTCTCCTGAAACAATAATTTTCATTCCATACTCAGATGAGCACATAATAAGTTGAAATGGATTGGCAACACCTTTATAATCACCAGGCACATGCCATTATATAATATTGAGAATGCTTAACGAACTAGACATAAATCATTGGCTACAAGCATGACAGTTTCTATAATGCTTTATACAGGAAGAAAAAATGAATAGTTAAGAATCAATTGAAAAAGTCTGATAAAGTCCTGCTGCAAACCCAAGCTCAAAATTTGTGATTAGATGACTCAAAAGTTTAAATGACAAAAAAGAAGCGCATGAACGGTATTGAAGCTAGCCGGCTAGATTAGCTTTTCTACAATACAGGAATGAATGCTGACAGGTGCTCCCAGTGCTCAGTCATCAAGGACAATGACTCCCGCATCTTGATTTTCTGTTTTTGGAGATTGCAACGAGCCTTTATCTTTCTTCTCTTGTCCAATTTGAAAACCCTGATTGAGAACGGACACGGCTGATGGCACTGGAGAGATTGTCTGGGCATGCGCACCTCCAGAATTCATTGGCGATCCCTTCCCTTGTGTAAAATGTTGTTGGTTATCAGAATTGACCTCAATCCCGGGACCAGGATCATGCTCAGGGTCATCTGATCGAGCATCAGCATCATCACCATTTTCAGAAGGTGGTGACAATTGATTCAAACCTGGAACATCTGTAGTTATCTGTTGGCCTCTGAGAATCTTTCGAACCTCTTGACAGAAGTTGTCAAGAGGACGAAGGTTTCTTCTCAAACGAAGTCCTGCTGACTTGTTTCCAGTATATGTTTGAATTGATTCTTGCTCATTGTCATTAATAACCTTACACATCTGCATTTGAAGATAGCGTTCAGAAAAGAAATTGTAGAATAGAGATAATAATAATAACATATACATAATGTTAAGAGCTGAATTTAAATTAGCCATACTAGTTATAATTGGCAAAAGCAATTTCGAGCATTAGATTATATAGTAGTTAGGCAATGGACCTCATTGTAAAGTCGAGCTATTTCCAACCGATTTGGCTCATTGTCTGATGCAAATCTTAATACCTCTTCTGGACCTAAATGTTACAAGTTAGTTTGAGGCATAAATACAAATGGACAGTTAAAAAATTTAAATCCTTACTACTACTACTACCAAGATTAAACATCAAATTAATCAATAAATCGGTGAAAAGAATCTTGATTATTACTAACCTATTGGCAACAGGACAGGCGAATCGGAACTAGCTATATCTGTCTGTTGTTGATTCACAGGGCTTGGAACATCCGCTAGTGGAGGTTCTTGCTCTGGTTCTTCATTTTCAGTCTCAGATTCCTTTTGTGATGCCTGGAATACCAAACAAGACAATTTTGTAATCTAGTAAGCATTTCAAAGACTACTATCTACTGTGTGCAACTGCAAATATGCTTGGCAAAGAAATGATGAACTGACAGTCTACAAATGAATATGTTGAAAGTTAAGAAATAACGGAGGGTAAAAACACACAAATTTCAAAGATAACTAACAAAATTTGAAATTACATGTCTCGAAGACTAATACGATATAATACATATAGAAAGTTCAAAGCATAATCAAGTAACATTCTTGAATCATAACAAGCAATATATCATGAGAAACATAATAATTTGAAGAATAAATATGACAAGTCAACAGCCTATGAAGTTATAAGCACAATATAAAAGAACTGTGCTAGGTATGTAGTTGCACTATCCTACATTGATAAAAATTGTGGACGTAGGATTATGTAGTTGCACTATCCTACATTGATAAAAATTGTGGACGTAGGATTCATAAAGTATTGCTTGCATAAATATCTTTATTAATCCTTACAAATGACTTTGGGGTCGAAGCCCCCAGGTTTTTGTGTTCACATCCTCCTTTGTGGAATTAACACTGCTTAGAGGTACTGGTATGATACGACTCACATTGCCTTGTCATATAACCGATGTACATTAGTGAAAGGTCCTCGTGGACAATCGGCATCAAAGGAGACTTGATTCTTTCACTGCTAAAATTCTCAATAGAGAGTAAAAACCCACAAAAATTAAAAGATAGATATGATCAAGTGTATGGTGACAAGTGCTTGAGGTCTGAAGCAAGCATGCCACGAAGAAATAAAAAAATTATATTCATCTTCTACACTTGTCATCTAAGAAAGAAGATTAAATTGAAATGCCTTCACAACCCTAACCTTCATGGGAATAACCAATATGTATGTATAGACTAGTTTTTATGAGGTTAGTTCTAATTTTTTAGTGTGATTAGAGAACAAAATAGGCATAAAGAAGAATGTTTCCTGGAACATATATATGCTACCTGAAATCTATTCAAGTTATTTTCCAAATTGACTCCCACGATACACA
This sequence comes from Thuja plicata, assembly GCA_018584345.1. Lineage (NCBI taxonomy): Eukaryota > Viridiplantae > Streptophyta > Pinopsida > Cupressales > Cupressaceae > Thuja > Thuja plicata. The sequence goes on from MU228409.1 coordinate 2,165,355, forward strand.
TTCCTTTGTAATGAACTTTACAAGCTAAAATCACCTGTTCTTGTGGTCAGTTAGTTCACTCTGGAAGCAGGCTTTAGGGTAAAGTCCTTGGGAAATGTTTAAGCATCCTACTTTTGTCAGTACAAACGTCACCTGGAGCTTTGGTTTCATGCTATCTTTGGCTTGTGGCTGTTATCCATGTGATGTTTGTCGATCACAAGTTCATTTACTATAATGGCATATGGGATTCATTCGACATTAGCACTTCTCATTACGTGCAGCACATATATTGTGAATAGTCCTTCAAGGATGACGACTGAGAGAAGAGGTGGTTTGTGAGTCATTTCCCTGCACCAAAAGTTTTACCCATCTGAGAACTGCCTTTGGTACACAGTTTCATGGTTGACAGCTTAACATATTTTCTCTCCGGAATACTAAAATCGCTTGTGGTTGTTATCTTTGTGATGTTAATATACAAATCTGTCAGTGTAAATAGTCATTATACAACTAGTAAGCTAATCAAAATTCTAGGATGACCTATTCAAAGTTAGCTTAAGTTTTCCTAGGCTATTTTATGTTTTTGTCTCATTTCATAGCATTGAGACATGTGACCTCTATTAGAATAAAATCTTTATTATTCCTTATTGAATGGTCAATATTGTAAATATTAGATGTTTCTAAATTTACTTCAGTTATCGATTGTTTCTTAATAGAAACATCAATCTTGTACCTCTATAAATGATCGTTTGACCATTCGTTCAATATTTTACGGTTACCAATTACTTGGTTAATATGGTGTAAAAGCTTAGGATAAGAAATTTTTTTTTTTTTATAAATTTTGAATGAACTAAAAAAAAAAAGAAAAAATGTTTTTCGAAGGTTTTTGAAAACTGGTTGAAATTTTTTTTCAAGCCCGAGTTCTTTGTGTTTTTGAAGCCATTTTTTTTTGCAGACAAGGTGTTTTTCAGAAATCTCAACCTCATAAAAACATGATTTCGTGTTTTTTTCCTCCATTCGTGGTCGATTTTATGCTGTTTTCTACATACGACAGCCTTTCTCTTCTGAAAAACCCATTTTTTACTGTTTGCACGACCCTTTATTTGGTCGTGTTCTCTCTTCGGTGATGAAAACCACCTCAGCAGCCCGCACGATAATTTTTATGATCCTTTTCTGCCCTCATAAGCTCATGACGCTCATTTGAATCCAGTTTATTTGCAGAAGCAAATGCTGTTCATGTTCTTTTGAGACAAATCCACGACGGGTCTTTCTCTGACTGGCTCGAAATAAGCCATTCTTTTGGCTTCTCTTTCCATGGCAGTTCATGCTTTCCAAAGGATTTTTTTTTTCAAGAGTTTTCTGCTCGTCGTGTTTCTTCAAATTTACGACCCCCTTTCATATTTCCACCATTTCACTGTTTGCAGACCGCTTTTCTCAACCGACTAGGGTTTTTGCAAAACGCTCTAATTTTTTGGTCGGATTGGAATTTTACCTACAAAATTTTGTGGGTTTTTCCCAAAGATTTTTGTGTCTTAGTCAAATTTTTCAAGGTCTGTCAAAAATCCGTACCTGAATCTACCTCTGTTTGTGCATTGGGATCCGTGCCTCAGGTTCGACACTCTATTTTTGCCTCTTCAATATTTCTCATTTTTGTGCCTCGATAAACGTGCAAATGGGCCTTTGACCAACAAAATGTTGGAGGGCAATTAGTGATTCAACGCCACTAATTACAAGTAGAGGATGATGACAATCTTTGAATATTGTCGCCTTGATGAGATCGTCTTGGGTAAAGAGACTCCTATTGGAGCTAGAAAAGATCATGATAAGTTTGACGAGCGCAACTGAGAGGCGGTCATGCTTCTCAAACTTTCAAGTATTGATGACCAGTTGCAACAAGTGTCATCCGACAAGACATCTACAGAGATCTGGACTATGTTGAAGGATCTCCATGAGACATTAGATAAGAGTTGTGTGTTCTTCCTGAAGAGCTAGCTATTTTGTATCATGATGGATGAGCGTATGTGCTTACAAGAGCATCTGACAAAGATTAAGGACATTAGATATTGGCTTGAGGCCATTGGTTGAAAAATGGAGGAAGAGGATATGGTAGTCAACTCTGAAAAGTCTACCTAAATCATATGAGCACTTCATCAAAACACTCAACATTACTGTGACTAATGTTGACTTAAGATTTCAAACTTGTGCATCGAACTTCTGCAACAGGATCATTGGAAACAACAGTTTGGTAGCAGTGCAATTTCAACCTGCTTAGAACCAGCTTTTACAGCCAAATCCTTTCACAAGGATAAAGGCAAATCTCAATCAGCTCAACAAAAACGCTCCTGTCAGCCTCAGGATAGCTCGAAGAAGAAGAATCTTCAATGTAACTACTGTCACAAATTTGGTCACTTGATAAAGGGTTGTCGGAATTGGATTACTTTTGAATAGCGGAAACAGGGAGGGTCTCAGCCAAAGGCCAATGTTGCAGAGCACTATGAGCCGAAAGAATCTGCATTTTATGCTTTCATGGCAAAGCGACCTGCAAATTATGTGAAATCTTGTGCTTGGTACATAGACTCCAGTGCTTCTCGACACTTTACTCATCAGCGTGATTGGTTCACAAACTTCACAGCTTTCACAGATTCATTCATTTTTGGTGGAGAAGAGTATACAATTGTCGACAAGGGCAATGTTTAGATACAGTCTAGTGGGAGGAATCTCATATTCCTCAATGTATACTACGTTCCTGGTATGGAACTGAATCTTCTCTCAGTGAGGCAAATTATGCGACATTCTCCTCAACTTGATGTGGTATTCACTTCACACAAGTGTTCGATTTTTTATCGTGCGACTTGTAGAGACTTGTGGATTTGGGTGATTCTCTTGAGCATGCTTTTGCAGCTAAATCATCTTCCATCAACAGTCTCTGGCATCAACAATATGGTCACCTGAACATTCACTATCTTGCTTAGCTTGTTTGAGAGGATCTAGTTCTTGGCTTACTTGAGATTCAGACTCAGCATCACTGAGTTTGTGGAGCTTGTCAGGCTAAGAAGCACCACAGGACACCATTCAAGGATGGTGACTCATGCCGAGCCTCAAAGGTATTACAATTGGTTCACGTTGACGTATGTGGTCCAATGAATACTTCTTCTGTTACTGATGTTAGGTATTTCTTGCTTTTTGTTGATGATTTCAGTCGTAAAATGTGGGTGTACTTAGACAAAAATCAGATGTGTTTACTATATTTCATAAATTTAAGGCCTTAGTAGAAAGAGTCAGGCTGTCCTATAGTCATTCTTAGGTCAGATAATGGGGGGGGGGGGGGGGGGNGTGGGAGTTTTGTTTAAATGCTTTCTCCAGCTTCTGTGATACACACGACATCAAACGCCAGTTAACCACACCATACACTCCACAACAGACAATGTCGTTGAACGTCGAAACCGCACTATCACTGAAATGGCTAGGTCAATGATGGAACACAAGAGTGCTCCTAAATTTTTTTGGGCATAATCAGTCAGTCTATCTCCTTAATTGGTCTCCCACACAGGCTGTTAAGAGGAAGACTCCTGAGGAGCTTGGACTGGTCGCAAGCCTAGGATCAATCATCTGAAAGTTTTTGACTCTTTAGCATATGTATGGATTCCAGATGCTCAACAGTCCAAGTTGGATTCCAAGAGTTAGAAACTTATGTTCACAGGGTACAGTGACAACCACAAAGCTTACTAGTTGATTGATGTAGACATTGATCGTCTTATCTTTAGTCGCAATGTTGTCTTTGATGAAGAACGAGGACCTTTTCAGCTTTCATCATCTGTGCAGAATTCTGAGGATTAGCCTTTGAAGACTACTAATTTGGGTGTCCATCTTCCATTTGGTTCACCTGATGGGAGGGATGATGCAGTCTCTGAATTCAATGATACACTACCTAAATTTCCTCTAGATGATGCTCCTCCTGTTGGACCTGTTCCAATTATTCCTCGTGCATCTAATGTTGGCTCTTCTACTCTTCGGCCTAAATGGTGGACTAAAACCATTAGTGATCTTTGTCCTGATTAGCTCATCGAGGGTAGATCTTCCAGAAACAAGAGAAAGCAACAAGATAAAGTCAATTTTGCTCTAATGGCCAACATTCATTGTATTTTTGAGCCTCAAACATATACTGAGGCTAAAGGGATCTTGAGTGGGAAAAGGCTATGGAAGCTGAACACCAGAGTATTTTGAAGAATTACATTTGGGTCTTTTTTGATCTTCCTCCAGGGAAGAAGCCCATTAGTTGCAAATGGATCTATAAAGTTAAGTGCACAGCTAACAGAACCCTTGACAAGTACAAAGCTCATCTCGTTTCCAGGGGGTTCTCATAGAAAGCAAGCATTGATTATGATAAGACCTTTGCTCCTACAGTTAAAATGAGTACCATTTGGCTCGTCCTTGCCTTAGGAGCTCAGTTTGGTTGGAAAGTCCATCAGATGGATGTTAAGAGTGCCTTTCTCAATGGTGAGTTGCAAGAAATCTACATCACACAACCTCTTGGTTTCAAGGTTGCTAGAAAAGAACATCCAGTGTGCAGGCTGGTGAAAGCACTCTATAGGTTGAAATAGACTCCTCGGGCTTGGTACATTAAAATTGACAAGTACCTTACAAATAATGGCTTTTAGAGGAGTCCATCTGATTCTAATTTGTATGTCAAAAACACTAGTGGTGATATTGTTCTTGTTGTCTATGTTGATGACCTCCTTATCATTTGTAGTTCGACACTTTTGATTGATCAGATCAAACACAGTGTGTCAATCCTTTGATATGACAAACTAGGGACTTTTGCACTAGTTTGGTAGACTGAAGGTAGTATCTTCTTATCTCAGTCTAAGTATGCCCACAATCTATTGGACAAGTTTCGGATGCAAGACTGCAAACTTGCATCCACACCTATGGAGAAAGTGCTCAAGCTGATAGCCAAATCAGATTCACCTGTGGTGAACAATGTTCCACGGGGACATGTCCCCTGCCCTGGAACCCCCGCTCCTGTCTCGGGTACAAAACTTTCCCGTCCCCTTTCCGTCCCTTTTTTGCCAAAAAATGGGGACATTTCCAAAATGGATTTTTTAGGGAGGTTAGGAAACTTAGGGACGATGTAGCCATCCCCTTACCGTCCCCGGTACCTAACACCGTCCCCTTTTTCCCAACCATGAAAAACGTCCACCTTTTTTTAGAAAAGTGACTTTTTCTTAATTTTTTAATTGTTGGTCGGGCCCGACGTGGGTAGAAGTATCAATTAAAAATTATCAAACCCTATTTGGAGGCTAAAAACTAAAACGGTGAAGTCTTCTTCATTTCTTCATTTCTTCCGTTCTTGACGTGGTGACGGGAATTTCCCGTCCCTTTTTTGCCAAAAAATGGGGACATTTTCGAAACAGATTTTTATGGAGGTTAGGAAACTTGGGGATGCCGTTAGGTATCGGGGACAACGTAGCCGTCCCCTAACCATCCCCAGTACCTAACGCCATCCCCTTTTCCCCAGCCATGAAAAATGTCTATTTTTGAAAAAAGTAACTTTTTTAATTTTTTAATTGTTGGGCGGGCCCCACGTGAGTAGAAGTATCAATTGAAAATTATCAAAGCCTATTTGGAGGCTAAAAACTAAAAAGGTGAAGTCTTCTTCATTTCTTCATTTCAACCGTTCTTGGCAAAAAGGAAAAGAAAGAGGAGCAACGTTATACATTTCTTCTTCATTTCTTCATTTGTAGATACATTATCGATTTTGATTGTTATGGACATCTGATTATGGAGTTGAACTTCTATATTATTGTTTACTATTTAGTATTTAGTTGGACTACATGCATGAATTTGGAGCCTTTGGGCATTTTTGCTATATGTACGCTATATTTTTACAATGAAAGCATTTGAATTTTGTTAATTTGCTATGTATTCATCGTATTGAGCTTGTAAAATGTCTATGGTGAATGGTTTATCAATGTTATGATATGCATATTTATATTCTCTCTATACATAAAAATTCTCCTATTTTTTAATACTCGTCCCCTGTCGTCCCCTAAAAATTGGCTCTAAACCGTACCCGTACCAGAAACACGTCCTTGTTCCCTAAAACATCCGTCCCTGAAACTCCGTGGAACATAGGTGGTGAATGAATCAACATTCAGGCAATTGGTGGGCAGTCTCATCTACCTTATTGCTACTAAGCCTCATCTCAGTTTTGCAATGAGCTACATTTCACACTTCATGGCAGCCCCCAAGGCTGATCATTTGGTAGCAGTGAAGCATGTGTTACGTTACGTGTAGGGCATTTCTGATTTTGGTCTTTTGTACGACAAAAGTCACGATCCTAAACTTATTGGTTTTACAAGCTGAGATTGGGGAGGTTCCATTGATGACATAAAATCAACATCTGGGTATGTTTTCAGTTTGGGAACTAGTGCAGTCACATGGACTAGCAAGAAGCAGCAGGTGGTGGCTCTTTCCTCGACGGAAGCTGAGCATTGAGGAACACTTAAGGCAGTTTGTGAGGTAGTTTGGCTTTGAAGGATGCTTTCAGACATGCAAATGTCTCAAGCAAGTCCTACTGCCCTTTACTGTGAGAATCAAGGTGTGCTCAAACTGGCCAAGAATCCCATCTACCACGAGAGAACCAAGCATGTTCACCTTCATTGTCATTTCATACGACAGTTGGTTGAAGACGGATCAGTTCAGTTGCTGCATGTTCTAACTGTGGATTAGACAACATATATTCTCACCGTCTCTGAGCCCAGACGAGTTTGCAAAATTCAGGAGGCAACTTGGTGTAGTTGATAGATTGACCATTAAGGGAGGGTATTAGAATAATATCTTTACTATTCCTTATTTAATGGTCAATATTGTAAATATTATATGTTTCTGAATTTACTTTAGTTATCGATTGTTTCTTAATAGAAACATCGATCTTATACCTCTTAATATTTTACCAATTACTCTCGTAATAACCTCATCACTTGAAACACTTATTGCATGCATACTTGCTACTTGCTAACACACTTGTCAAGTGTGCTCACAAGTATTGCACAATTGGAGGGGTCGTTAGTCATTGTTTCCTACCTTCTCACCTCATCATCCTTGGCTATATAAGCAAAGATTCTATGTGCACTTTACATAGTCTTCATTTTGTAAATGCTAGGCATACTAATGTGCTTCATTACTCACTTGTGGAAGGTCATCAATTCACACTTTCAGATCTTGGCCAATTCCAACATGGTATCAAAGTCATGCTAGCACGTTCCTTTGTATATCGTGACTCCCATACATAGCCCTTTCATCAGAACATCATGAAGCCAAATGAACACTGCCATTGCATGTGAAAGGCTTGAGAACAAACAAATACCTTCAGTACTTTTGAATTTTTGCAATGTTTTTGCCATTGTATGGAAAAGTTGTAAAATGTTGAAAACAAAGTTAGCAGAGGTTCAATCTGCCATCTGTCCTCTACCCACTTTGGGTCAACATTTGTGTTTTGCAAGAATTTAAGCATATTTTGTGAGATTTTGGCCTACATGCCTATTACAGGGGCAATCATTCTGCAGGCATTTTTGGCTATTTCAGCCCATTTGCAATAAATTTGTGGTCTTCATCAGCATATTTGGAGGTTTTTGTCTCCTTTTGGAGATTTTTGTTGAGGATCTCATACCTATAAGAATTTCTTCCTTTGTTTCCTTCGATTCTAATACTTTGGTCTTTTTGAAGAGATTGGCGTCCACAATAATCCGCACTATGTGAGGCTTCCTCTCGCAAGTGGCCACTCATTGGCCTTTTTTACACGACTGTAGAGGGTTTATTATTGAGGTGGCCTACTTTGTACTCAGGCAATAGAGGGCAAAGAGTTTTCGTTTTTGGCATTTCAACATTCTATAACAACACATAGAGGTACCCTCGCAACATTAGCAACACATTCTACATCACTGACACATCTACACCATACAATTCAGCCTCATACAATGGTGCATTGATCACCATAAATGTCATCTCTATCAGGCACCTCTTCCCTTCAAGTTAACAATGCCAAGCAAGCCACATATCTCCATTTGCGGGCCCCCTTTAACAATCTCGACCTGCTCAAACATCTTTGGAGGGATTCAACCTATTTTGTTTCAAGGTTTTCTATATCAAGAGAAGACTCGTCAAAAACTTCTTTGTGGTGACCTATCTTCAACGATCTCAAATGGACATTGTCCAACAATTATTAACTGGCCTACTAACACACCGCTCAGAGCCTTTGCCCCAATAGACCCAAGGGTACACCGTCTGCATAAGCTATCCATATTGCCACATTAGAGGATTTTGACATTGCCGAGACCAAAAGCTTGTCATAGATTTGGGCGGAAGGTATCATTGGTGCATATATAGTTTCATCTAAGGCCTCTTCTCTACCAATTGATATATTGCAGCTAGAACATAATGCCACAACTACCACATTGATGTTGGATTATATTGAACTTTTCTTTTTCAATGGTTTAAAAGGCTTTAATTTTTGGTAGTACAACATATACACTGCTAAGCAATGACCTTTGCCTCGAGTTTTTTCACACACCCTACACAATCTTCATACATCTATGCATGTACTCAATAACATAAATTTTTTCATGTGGTACATTTGGTGTCAATCTGCTCCTTTAAAGCCAAACAAATCAAGCCATGCCTCTCATTGTTATTACAAGTGTCTCTTTCACTTCATAGTTTGTCTTTTATTGTTATGTTTATACTTTATTCCCAACATTTTGCATTTTATTACTATTGTTTATTGTCAAGTGAGCACACAAGTGTTGCACCTTTGGAGGGATAGTCAAAGTTTCACTTCTATCTTCTCACCCTCCTCTATATATGCAAGGCTTCTATGTACATTTTACACACTTCATTTTATATTGATCGACATGCTAGTGTGCTTCATTGTTCACTTGACGAAGGTTACCAATTTGCAATTTTTAGATCTTAGCTGATCCCCACATGGTATTGGATACATACTAGCATGTTCCTTCTCGTATCATTACTCCACACATAGCCCTATCTTTGGAGCATTGTGCAGCCAAACAAACACCATCATTGCATTTGGAAGGCTCATAAATGAAAAAAATAACGTTGTTTTGTCAATTTTAATAATTTTTAATTTTTGCAAATTTCTTACCCTTGTATGCAAAAGTTGTAAAAATTTGAAAATAAATAAATAGAGGGTCAATCTACCATCTCCCCTTTTCCCATTTTGGGTCAAAATTTGTGATTTCTAAGAAATTTTGCCTATTTGGCTTCATTTGTAAGATTTTGGTGTATTTGCCTATTTGTAGGGGAAATCATTGTGCAAGTGTTTTTGGCCATTTCAGCCTATTTGCAAGAAATTTGTGGTATTCATCGTTATGTTTACTGGCTTTTGTCTCCTTTTGGATATTTTCATTGAGAATCTCATAAATACAAGAGTCGCTTCCTTTGTTGCCTTGGCTTTTGATGCTTTGGTGTTTTTGAAGAGATTGGTGTCCACAATAATATGCATTACGTGAGGCTTTCTTCAACAAGCAGCCACTCTTTGGACTTCTTTACACAACTAAGGAGGGTGAAAAATTGGCATGGCATACTTTTTTTCTTCTCTCACTAGGTAACAAAGGGCAAAGGGTTTCCATTTTTGGCATTTCAACATTCTACAAAAGCTCAAAGAGGTACCCCTATAGCACTAGCAACATATTCTACATCACTAATACATCTACACCATACATTTTGGCTTCATATAACAATGAATTGATCGCCACAAACATCATCTCTCCCAGGCACCACTTTCCTCCACATCAGCAACACCCAGCAAGCCAGATATTTCAAACTACAAACTCCTTTTAATAGCCTTGACCTACTCAAACATCTCTGTAGGGATTTGGCATATTTTATTGCAAGGTTTTCTATTTCAAGAGAAAACTTATAAAAATCTTTTTTGTGGCATCCAACCTTCGGTGCCTTCATGTGCACATTGTCCAGCATTTATTTGTCAGCCTTCCAACACATTGCTCGCAACCTCTACCCCAACAGCCTCAAGGGCACACCATTTGCATAAGCTATCCATACTGCCATGTTTGAGAGTTTTGACATTGCTGAAATCAAAAGCTTGTCATAGATCTGGGCAGAAGGTGTTCATTGGTGTGTATATAGTTTCATCTAAGGCCTTCACCCTACCATTTGATATATTGCAGCTAGAATATATTGCCATGACTACCACACTAGTGTTTGATTATATTGAAGCAAATTTTGTCAATGGTGGAAAAAGGCTTTGATTGTTCGTAGCATGCTTCATACACTGCCAGCCAACGACCTTTGCCTCAGGTTTTTTCACACCCTAAGGCAACCTTCATACTTCCATGCACATGTACTCCACAACAACAACAAATCTTTGACGCGGTGCATTTGGTGTCAATCTGCTCCCATCAAAGGCAGTCAAATCATGCCACACCTCTCACTATTTTTACAATTGTCTCTTTCACTTGGTAGTCTGCATTTTACTGTCATATTTATTCCCAACAATTTATGTAATTGTTTTTTGTCTATCACTAGTCTTTTATTGTAAACAACCAGGTTAGTTAACTACCAAGTAGTAACCATAGAGAGCTTGCAAGAGATTTGACATTGAGACATTTGTAAATTGTGTTGTTTTAATGCATGTTTTGACCTCTTAACTCATATTTGTAAGCGAATTACAACAGGGCATAACTTTCACCTTGATTAGAAATATTACATACTTTTATTTTACTTTCACCTTGTCTAGAAAATGCAAATATTGTAAGAGCAATTGACATAGGGATGAATTATGTCCTCATTCTCACATCATCTCATTGAATTCCTACAGGAGCTTGCATAGAATAATCTCAATAGGACTTCTTGTAAGACACCACCTTCATTTGGTGATGACAATATAGTCACATGGGCTGCATTATGATCTCACCCCCCACAACACTTGATGCTACATCTGATTAGCCCACAGTTATACAGAGGAGGGGGGTCATGTGAATTAAACTTTATACCATATTTAAAACTTGATCAATAACAATAACATCTTTTATTGAACATCAAAAATCATGCACGTGAGAAAAACACAATAACACACGATATTTATGTGGAAACCCTTGCGGGAGAAAACCATGGCACAATAATGGTTTAACATAAATTCTTCCTTCTACAAATTTTGTAGGCACCAACTCCTCATTCAATTTGTGGGCACCAACTCCTCATTCAATTTGTGAGAACCAACTCCCACAACTGAATACGTAGGAACCAAGCTACTAGAGAGACACAAATATCACCATAGGGAAGCACCAACTTCCAAACCAAAGTACCACCCTTTATGTTCCTTTAATGGACGATGGACATTATGATTCCTTTACCAAATCTGTATTCTATTCTTCTTCTCAAAACATCATATATTCTTATTCAAAAATCTGTTATAAATCTGATTATCAACCTGCTCAAAACTCTTTTCACAAGTATGCTATAATTCTGCTCTCATATCTCCTTCAAATCTGCTTATAATCTTGATTTGTATCTGCTTCAATATTCTTTGTAAATATTCTCCAAAGTCTTCTTTAATCTTGCCTGAAACCTCCTTTACAAATTTGCTTATGAATTCATCATAATTCTGTCTCGAAATCTCTCATTTATTCTCTCAACTATGATTCAAATTTCATTTCGGCACATACTCTTCTTAATACTCTCTCTTCATTTGCTGATATACTTGTATGTTTCACACAGACCATCTTCACAAAATCTTACTCCCTTATATATCTTCATGTCTTCATGAAAAGATGTACCTCTTTGAAATAGATACAACCATTTGAATGGTCATGTCATTTACTAACAAATCTGCATTAACTCAATCACAGCCTTTATCCTCTTTGCATAATTTGCATATATACTTCATATAGATCTGCAGCTCATATGTTTGGATCTGCTGGTATATTAGATGATATCACTCTTTGTTCAATCTACACATTCTATCTCACATAATGTTCTCTTTATATCTTCCCACGAAAGGTAATTTCATTTAGAAACACCTCTTTTCACCTTTAAAAACACAACTCTTCATTCCACATGCTAATTGCATTTCTCCATTAATGAATCTGATTATGTTTGAATGATATAGCTTTATTCCCTTGATATATTCTTTTTTTATCACAATATATTTTACACAATTTGATTTCCTTCTATATCTTTATCTTCAAATGAAAGGATGTATCTTTTAAAAGAGAAATATCTTTCTAAAGGGATGTCTTTTTGTTAAAACTAATTCCCAAAACTTTTCTTCACTCTAATCAAGTGTTGCATCTTTTTTTGTCTTATTCATAGACAAACGTATCCTTTTATATTGTTTTTCATATCCACCAAAAGTAGGCCAACATCGAACTCAAACCTTGACACCAAAACATCAAAGTTCAAATCTTTCGTTTAAACTTTAAGATTATTTTTCATCACCTTGGAGAAAATGGCCATGATGAAGACATCTTACATAAATAAACATTCTTAAATTTTAATGTGATCCTTCAAATGCTGATCCAATTTGTCTTATAAAATTGATCTAACTTGCCTCAAATGTGCCATAAAATGAGGATTCTCTTTTGACATTCCTCGACAACAATTAAACCTTGCTACTTTGACATCAATGACAATTTTTCCAACAATCTCCTCATTCTTCCTTTCACATCAATGACAATCAATCGCAACAAAATTAGAATCCAGTGTTGAACACTTGATTCTACATCGGACTTCAGTATTGACTCATCCATTAGTTCCAGCGATTCTTTGCATCATGACATTCTTATTCTCTTTCCAGATCCACCGCATTGGCATGCATATCTACCAAACAATTCATCCTTGTTTGTAGAAACCTTCATTGCCAATTTCAAAGACACTATTGAGGACATCCGTCTTGTTTTTGATGTCAGCTTCAATGAAGTTGCATCATCCCATTTCAGGATCTTGCTCTTGTCTCGCCTACATCAGCAACTTTTTGAAAAATTGTGCAAATATTGATGAGTTGACCCATCTGACACAATCATCATCTATGCTAGCATCCTCTTCAGCAGTATCAGACTCACATTGGTCCAATTGTCCCCATACCTCGAAGATCCATGTTCCTAAATCTTCTATGGTACCTAATCCATCGTATCAGTATTTGTTACACTCTAGCATTGGCTTGGAGATATTTGACCAGATATCAAAGACATCATGGGCATCATTTCAGTCTTTGGATCATGCACAGAATTCAGAGACCCCCATTTTACTTCTTGCATATTCATATTTGGAATGGGAAGTCATCTTGCACATTTTGGTGGTGTTGTTTCTTCCTAAGGGGAGGAAGCATATTTTCGTATGGAGTTCTTTCCTTCTCAATTTTTGGAGGGGTCACATTGACCTCTCTTTTCTCTCCCAAGGGGAGAACATTTTGGTACATTGCATTAGAATTAATCTTTGGGGTGTAAATTGTGAATCTTCCTTCTATCTATGTCTTCTTTCACTTGTACATTTCCTATTTTTTGCATATGTGGTCCACGGGTTGCATACCCATTTCTAGTAAGGGATGTTTCGGGAATGTGGGGACATCCAGGGACGGCTCCCTCCCCATCTCCCCCTTTGCAAATTTGAGGAAATGTCTTGAGGATGGCAAAATTTGGACAAGGGACAACTAACCGAATCCTGTGGCCCGACATAAAAAGGGACGCATTTTTTTAAAAAAGAACACGATTTTAAATTTTTTAAAAAAGTTTTGGGGGCGCCTTCCCACCACCCCCACCCCCCACACTCTCCTTAAAACATAACCTAAACCTAATGCATTTTTTGTGGTTCCAATGAATTTTTGAAAGACTCACCGCAAATTAGTCCTATAAACTCCCAAGTAAATGCAAAAAATGGCAAGTTTTGTATTAAAAACTTGTTGAAATTCATATTATTTTTTCTTGCTTAAAAACTATGATTTTTATTGGTAGTAAAGGTTTCAAAGGCTTTAATTTGGGCCTGGCTGCCCCATGACCCCGTTGGAGGTGTTGCCCCCAAAACCCAACAAGGGGTGCTGCCCCTTGACCCTGCTGGGTGCTTTGCCCCTTAGACCCTCGTGAGGATCACTCCCAAAACCCCATTAGTTATTGAAATCTGTCAAATAAAAAACTGAATCACAATTTGGGGGTGACAAGGAATTGGGATATGACTCTTAAGCGTGCTTACTTAGACTTTATTATTGCACAAAAATCTCTATAAATGAGGCGACTTCTACATATGACATGGCTAGTGGAATTGGCATTATAACTCATTTAGAGTTGAACTTGTTTTTTGGTTGATGGTAATATATAAATTCTAATTTTGATTTATATATGAAAAATAGTAATATGCTCACAAATATAGTAATGTGTTTTTGAAGAATAATTTTACACATTTGTGTATATAAAATATCTGATAAAATTGTTGAGTCCCTAGTTTTTTAAATTTTTTGGGCTTGATGAGTTATTGTTGAGTTCGAGATTTTCAACTATGGAGGCAACAAGTAAAGGAATTTCAATGGAGAGTTTGCAATCTATGGTATCAATTCCTACAAAATTCGTGGAAATTGGCTTTCATTGGGGAGAGGGGTCTACTTCTTCAAAAAGAAAGAAGAGAAGTACTACTATTGTAGATATGTTTAACATACATTAACCAGATGTGGCTAAATCCTTTATTGCTAAGGTTTTCTTTATGCAAACACAGTACCATTTCATGTGGCATGTTTACCATACTTACAAATGTTCAAAGATGTGATACTTGTTGGTTACTCATTTGTTCCACTTGGGGAACATAAGCTACACACCACCTTTCTTGATAGAGAATATTCTAAGTTGCCGGATTTGTGCATATAGCCGCGGGTCCGGATTCTCCACCCGGTCCGTGTTGGATCCGGGCAGGG
>MU228409.1:2183418-2223409 GCA_018584345.1 Thuja plicata
TATATATATATATACACACACACACACACACACACGAATCCCTACGAACCCAAACGGCAAAAAAAAAATTTCACGAATCCACGAACCGAATTCATGAGCCCAAATCCGTCCCCGAACCCGAATCGGCAACTTAGAGAATATTCTAAGTAGCCAATCCTGATTCTGGTTCGGATCCGGATTTGGGGATTTGGCCAATTTTTTTTGGGCCGGATCCTGATTCCGTGAGTATATATAGACATTTTCGAAATATATATATGTATGTATGTATGTATATTCATAGATTCCATACATTTAACATGTCACTGCTCATTCATCATTAGTTCAAAACTTCAAACTTTAAACATAAAATGATAATAATAAGAAGTTAGAAGCGTGATTCTCATAAAACTATAAATCCATAATTGCCAATATATGATTATATCATATTCATATTTTGTAAAAGTCTCAAAATGTCATTACATGATGAACAAAAATGGTGAAAAATGCTTGAGAGATGAATGAATGACCTTCAAATGACCAAATGTATGCTTTACTAGTCAAATTAGGATTTAGAGGCTTTTTGGTTTTAAAAAAGAATAATAAATTGGCATGTGGCCCATTTTTGGCCACCCACATGCTTGGATACTCGTGGATTCCTTCAGATTCTGCCCGGATTCCGACAAGATTCTTGACTGGAATCTGGATTCTCTGTGGATTCTGCACAAAGAATCCAGATTCCAATTAGGAATCCTGCCGAAATCCAGGCAGAATCCGAGCGGAATCAAGATCCAAATTGTACCAGAATCAGGATCCAAGGCATATCAGAGGGATCTGGCAACATAGAGAAAAACATGGAAGATATGAGATATGAAGATATGAGAAAAACATGGATAAGGGATGGATGCTCCATCATCATGGATGGGTGGACCGATATCAAATATCTGCCACTCATCAATCTTATTGTCACAAGTTTGATAGGTTCTAATTTTCTTAGAGCTATTGATTGTTTAGGGAAAAGGAAGGATGAAGCCTTACAATTTCAGATTTTGAAAGATGTCATAAAAGAGGTTGGAGCCTTTAATGTTGTGCAGGTAGTGAATGATTCAACCCACGTGTGTACATTGGATTGATGGTGGAGGGTGCTTATTAGCACATTTTGTGCACCCCATGTGTTCATGTATTGAACAAAACCTTGAAGGACAGTGGGAAAGATAATTGGGTAAAATTAGTGGTGCAGATTTTCATTTGCAACCATCACTTCACTTACTTTGTTTACGACATTTTTGAGAAGGAATTCCTCAAGCCCTTGGAGATTAGATATGCCAGCTACTTCATTTTGTTACCTGATTGAGGTCCAAGAGGCTCTACAATTAATTATGATCAATGTAAAGTGGGGTAGATGGCATGAAGCAAGCACACCAGAAGGAAAAAATGTGAAACAACAAATCCGATGACTGGCGGTCTACTATGAGATAAGAAAGTTGCTAATTTTATAAGCACATATTTTGCACATGTTGTGTTCCTATAGTGAACAATAACTTCAAGGACATTGGGAGGATAAATTGGGTGAAAGCAGTGGAGTAGATGTTCATTTGCAACCATCACACTTTACTTGCTTTGTTTACGACATTTTGAAAAAGGAATTCCTCAAGCCCTTGGAGACTAGATATGCCAACTACTTCATTTGGTTAGAGAGGATGATTGAGGTCCAAGAGGTTCTAGAATTAATGGTGGTCAATGCAAAGTGGGGTAGATGGCAGAAAACAAGCACACCAGAGGGAAGAAGTATGAAACAAAAATTCCTTGATGATGACTGGTGGTCCACAATTCAAGTAAGAAAGTTGGTGATTTTATTATTTAATTTTCAAAAAAGTCAATTTCATAATATAATATTTATTAATGTTTCTTTTCCAACTTGTGAAACATTTCCATTCCTTTCAATGATTCTAATTTTTTTAACTTTTTTGCAATTGCAAATATGTTTGCTCCTTCATTGAGCCTATTGTGTGAGTGATTAGATATGTTGATATTGGCTCGCCTAACCTTGGAGATATTTATCGGACCTTTGATAGCATGCTTGTACAGATCGAGCAAGCAATTCATGGCAGGGACTCTATTTTGGTATTTTATGAGGTCCCTCTTAGGCCCAATTTGACACGATGGTGGAACATTATGAACACCCCACTTCATACGGTAGTCTATGCTCTCAATCCAAAACCGTATGCAACGAGACCTGGGAGTGCCTCCATCTCATAATCAAGAGGTGAAAGAAGGCTTAATGAAGGCCCTAGGGAAAATGCATACTAAAGAGGAATCTTCTTAACTTTGCACACACAGGCTTGCATTTGCCAATCTCCGTGGTTCAGCCTTTAGCAGGGCGAAGGTGAGGTTGGATAGAGTTACATTTTCTCAAACCGACCCTACTAAATGGTGGACGTGGCATCACAAGGATGAAATGGAGTTGAGAGAATTTGTCGTTCATTCACAAGTTGCCAATTTCTCTATTGCACAGAGGAATTGTTCCACATTTAGCTTCATTCAATCAATCAAGAGGAACAAATTCTCCTCTATACGATAGAAGTTAGTGGTTGTACACGATGCTTTTCAGATACAAAATAGCCAAATTCCAAAGTATCGTCAGACTCTAGCCTAATGTTGGGATATCAATCCCAAAGATGCTATATACAAATAAAGGAGGTACAAAAGGGATTAGTTGGAGTTCCATTGGCTGAAGCAAGCCCTTATATAGGCAGTGATTCAGATTCAAGCTCCAATTTTGATTGAGACCTACTAGTTGCATCTGTTGATTAGGGACAGCCATATATTTTCATAGTTCTATGCTTTTCATTTCATTGTTGAAACTTAGAAACTTTTGGCATTTTTTTTATAATTTTAATTTGATGTGTATGCACAATGACAATAAAAGCATTTGAATTTTATAAATTTGTTTGTTGATTCTCATGTGAAATCTCAATTCAAGTCTACTTTATGTATTAAGCTTCTATAATGCCTAGATGAATGCTTTATCAATGCTATGATATGAATATTTGAAATTTCTCTATATTTCTTAAAATTTCCCTATTTTTTTTAGTCGTCCCTTGTCTCCTAAAAATGGGCCAAAAGTACTCCTATACTGGAAACATTTCTCTATCCCTTGCCATCCTTGGCACTAGTACTTGGGGGAGCATAGATTTGCCTCATTTCTATTTTAAAGAGGATTTTTGTTCCTACTGGGTTTTCTCCTTTTCTCTACTATACGAGAAATTTGTACAAGTACCTAACATGTCCTAGTAATTAGGACCCATCATCTTGCATATACTCACATGAGAGTCAAGACTATTCACACTTAGCTTAAGTTTACTTAAGCTTAATCATGCTTTTGCCTCACCTTATAGCATTGAGACATGTATTCTCATCGCTTAAGACAACAATTGCATGCATACTAGCCACTTGCTCACACACTTGTCAAGCAAGTGCACAAGTGTTGCATCCTTGGAGGGATAGTCAGAGTTTCGCTCCTACTTTCTCACTTCCTCTACCTTGCCTATATATGCAAGGCTTCTATGCACATTTTACAAACTCTTCATTTTATATTGATAAACATAATATTGTACTTAATTGTTCACTTGTGGAAAGTCAAATTCAAAGTTTTAGATCTTAGGTTACCTGAGCCTGGTAGTTTGCCTTTTATTGTTTTTCACTGTCAATAAAACGCAAAATGAAGTCCAAATATTGTAAGAGCAATCAACACAGGGAATAATTCTCTCACGTCTCACATCAACTCATTAAATTCTTGTTGGAGCTCAATTAAAAAAATATCACTACAACATCTTGTGGGACATCACTTTTATTTGGGGACGAACAATGTAGTCACATGGCTTGCATTGAGATCTCATCTCTTACATCAATTCATGCTACATTAGAATCTAGCATTGAATCATCCATGACTTCTAGTGACTCTTTGCATCATGATCCACCACATTGGGATGCATATCTATCTTTGTTTGTAGAGTACCACTTTGCTAATTTGGATGACACTATTGAGAACATTTGTCTTCTATTTGATGATAGTTACATCAACACTGTTGCCACACAATTGCCACCTTTGGATCTTGCTTTTGCCTTTGCCTACATCAACTTCTAGAGTGACAAATTTTGATGACTTGACTTATCCAACTTAGTCATCATTTATGTTGATATCCTCTACAACAATATAAGATTCTCATCAATCCAATTATCACCATACATCCATGGTGCTTGTTTCTAATTTTATATGGTATTTGATCCATCTTATCAACATTGGCTTGCACATATGTGAGTATCATTCAAAGACATCTTGGGCATCATATCAATCTTTAGATCATGTGCAAAATTCAAAGGCATTTATCTTCCGTCCAGCATGTTCCTATCAAGAATGGGAAGTCATTTTGCACACATTTGTGTTATTGTTTCTTCTTGAGGGGAGAAATGTTATTCAACAATCGTGTATCATCTTTAGCATCCAGTGTCAAGCATCTACCAACACTACAGACATCATTCCAAGGAGAGGTTGCATGATTTCTCTTTTCCTATCTGTTTTGGGAGGAAGGGTTTCCTCAAATGGAGTTCATCACTCGTTTGTTTCTAGGGGGGTCACAGAGACTATTTCTTCATTCCTCTCCTATAAGGGGAACATTCAGTGTACATTGTGCTAGAAGTAGTCCTTGGGGGGTCATCATGAGTCCTCCTATCTCATGCCTTCTTTCACTTGTACATTTTATTGCATTTGTGTCATTTCTCTTTTAAAGAGGGATTTTTTCCCACTAGATTTTTCTCCGTTATGAGAAATTTGTACATGAGTACCTAAAATGGCCTATGATCACCTTTCTAGTATTGATCTTTTCACACTTAAGTTTACTTAGGCTATTTTATGTTTTTATCTCACTTCATACCATTAAGACATGTGTCCTCATCACTTGAGACACCTATTGCGTGCATACCTGTCACTTGCTCCCACACTTGTCAAGTGAGCTAACAAGTGTTGCACATTTGAAGGGGTAATCAGTCATTGTCTACTACCTTCTCACCTCATCATACTACTATGCTTCATTGCTCACTGCTGGAAGATAACAATTCACATTTTCAGATCTTGGCTAATTGCAACACAAAGTATTTATTAGTTGTACATTCTTTATAATGGGATTTCATCCCACATTAATATTTTCCTTTATGTGTACAAGAAATGCCGGAACTAACATTCAACACCCTGAAATGGCTAAAGCTGCCCATTAACCAACTAACTAGCAGATCAAATATGATGCATGTAAACAAAAGATCACGAACAATAAAACATGACTTTACTGATTCAGATTCATATTTTTCTTATTTAAGAAAAGGAACATAGAGGCATAAAAACAAAAAGGGCTTCATGACATGCATAAGAGATACAGTGAAGCGAACGGATAATACTCACAATTAATTCTTTATAGTACTCTATATTAAGAGCTTTTTCTAAAAGTGACACTCTCTTTCTTATAAACTCAACAAGCCTCCTTTGCACCTCTCTTGAATTTTCCAAAGAAATCAAACCAGATTGATTTAGTTGGTTTCCTTTTTCAATTGCTGATGCTGCAGTTTCTTGCTTAGTTTCATTTGTAATATTAGCAGAAATAACTCCAGAAAGAGGCTTGAAATGACTCTCTACCCCATCCTCCCGTATCTGGGGATCTTTGTTTACTGCAACAGGCAGCACTCCAGCATCTGTTTTTATTGAAGCCCCAAGAGTAGATGAATTTAGTGATGGTAACTGCAACTCCATTTTAATAACTTCCTGGAATCGAAGATCATAATCCTCTGCAATTGCCTGCCATCTACCAAATCCATGCCTGCAAAATTCAAGAGAGAGTCAAACCATTTTCTAATCTACCTGCATACAAGATCTATAGAAACCACAATTTGTGCATACTTCAAAATGGCTTGTAACAGCCTGGAATCATGTTCCTCCTTCCAATATCTTTCTCTCTTTAGGCCAGGAAATTTACTGTAAATGTCATTGGAAAACAATGGCACACCTGGATTCTCTGCCAAGAATGTTACCTGGACATTTAAATAATCAACCCGTCATCAGTGAATTATAAAGCAATAGTTCTCATAATGCATACATAGGATTCATGTCATGCAGTCAACCTTCAAGAAATCACCTAGTTGAAAAACTGAAAGTAGATAAAGTAGCAAAACAGTAATATCAAATAAGGTACAAATGAAAAACAAAATGTCAAGAAAGCACACCTTGTCTCCTATGAGGTGCAAAAGGGCAAGACGAACAAGCACATCTTGTATCCGTAGACCTTCTTTTGGTACCCCATCTATGATCACAAGTTCAATCCAATCAAACCTTTTCAGATAACAAACAAAAAGATGCAAAACAAGGATAGGAATCAATATCAAGTACACGTTTGAAAAGAACTTAAATACCAGAAAATGTCGGGGATTCGGTTATCTCCTCAGAAATATGAGATAGAAATAGAGTTGCATAGCTGTAAAAAAGGCCTTCAATTAGAAGAAACTAAAAATTGTTTCATTACTCACTTCTGTTTCAAGATGTAAAAAGCAGACCAAAATAAATGCTTTCTTTAGACTTGCTATAGAAAAAACATTCTTAAGTTCTCAAGAAAAGTTTAGCACAAAAATCATAATACAACCATACACACATTTCTAAAATATGAAAACTAGTTTGCATTACACCTAGAGAAGCTGACAAGAAGCAGAGTTGATCCAAATTATTAGGTTACACCAAAGGTAAGGGTAGGTGAATGCATTTCATCGTAAAACACCAAATGGTCACTAATGAATTGTCCATTGTCAACTTGTAAACATATCAAGATAAGCAATTTGAAAGTTTATTAGACACCAAAGAATACATTTGAAATATATAATATAATTTGAAATTTATTAAAAAACATATCAACATGCATACTCCTTAATCTCCTCCGGACTTTTCTGCTTCATTCGAGGAATAAACTCACTCCAATCATAATTACCCAAACCAAACCTACATTTAAAAATAAAAAAATTGAGTTACAGGTCTACTACAGAATGAGAAAGAACAAGTAAAAATAACTGAGAATTGGTTGACAGTAAACCAAAACTGTAGACCTAGTCGACAAAAGAATATCCAGCATATCAAATAAAAACATTAATGATACAGAGCACAACCTCATTAATATCTGGACAAAAGTAGCACGTTGATTTTGACTGAATCCAAGAACTCTAAATGATTTTCCATTGCGTTCCATAAGAGGTGGTGGGTCTCCTGTATCCACCAGTTGTTAAAATGCCAGTATGTCAGATAATATTATCCCTCAAAAACCAAATCAATGGCTTACAATATATACATCAAGCAGTTCTGCCAAAAGAAGGGTGAAGATTATAACCCCTTGTTCGCTTCCTTGAAGACTGGGGCTTTCTTCCAGAAGGATCTGCCAATCCTTTCCCTGAACCAGAAGGCTCTGCTTCCATCCAGTCAACTTCCTGATCCTCTTCGTCATCGTCAGAACTGACATCTTCCAATCCAGCCAGATCATCTTCTTCAGTAGCCACAAGCTGAAGAGGACAAATGAAAAAGTTTGTTTTCTTCATAGAAGGAACCCAGCACATTTACATTTGAACCAGCCTACAACAGCTTTAAATTCATGCGATCTTTTCTATTTCCTTCAGATGGACCAAATAATTTTCCTCAATAGGGATACACTAATAATGTCAAATTGGATATCTAAACAGATCAGGGTTCCGGCACAAGGAGACTAAAATCTTATTTTTTCCTTCTGAAAAATTTAAAGTAATTGTCAAATAAATTTTGCTAAAAGAAAAGTGATTACTTGGAAACTTACAGATAAGATACAGAACACAATACTTCAATTGCATGACCAAATACAATTTGAACATGACAAAGAGTGGTGTATCCTCCCAAAACAATTTTTGCACTTGAATCTTATAGTTTTTCACTTTTGACAAGGTCCTGGTCATGGTTGTTTCAATAGATGGTACACTCAGCAGGTACTTGTGAAGTTTTATCTCTGGCGAATTACTCACCGGTTAGCTCATGAGCAAAACTTCCAGAGTTTCTGCCAAGTAGTTGACACTCTTTTGGCATGTACTCAATAGAAACTCGCAGGATTCTGAACAAACATGGGACATACCAAAAATGCAACTAAAATACATTTTTTTTGCTTATGAATTCATCAACACCCTCACTATTCCTTACACAGCAGTTGAAGAGCACATTTGAGCTCCTTCGAAGAATTTCTAGACGAATTTGAAGAGTGAATTTCAAGAATTTCTTCAATAATATTTATTTTTCCTTTTCAAGCATCTATATTCATTTTAACAGTTAAAATCAAGCATATAGGCTATGAAAAACTCATAATTTCCTAAGACCTAGTAGCATTTTGAAATTTACTTTCAAAAAAATTGGATCAGTGATCACTATGTTTTTTTACCATGTATGTTGAATTTTTTTAGGAATTCACTATTTTTTTTCATAGTTGTAGGGAGACGCGTCCCCAACCCCCTCGTATGCATTTCCTCGCTCAGAGATGCGCAAGGAGGCATTTCTAGGTGCAGGAGACAGGAAGACGTTTCTATGCGTTTCCGGACCACAAAAATAAAAAAAACCTAAAACCCAAACTTTTTAAAAGAGAAAAAGCGTCCCATTGAAACCTAACACTCTGCCTGAAGGATTTTATCCTGTTTTTTAGCTGCTTGAAGGTTTTTACCTGCATTTTTTTAGCTGCGATGCCACGAATTTCAGCTGCATGAAGGTTTTTACCACCGCTTCTTAATATTAATATATGCAAAAAAATAGCTCATATATTAATATTTTATATATATATATATATATATATAATATTTATATATTTAAAATATTATTTTATTATTTTTAATTATGGCGTCTCCAAGTACCCGTCTCCATGCTACCTTGGTTTTTTTATACACAACATATTTTTCTTATTTTAACCTTATTTTGGGAATAAAATAATTAGGTTATAATCAATTTATGTTGATTTCTATAAATTCTAGTATAAACTTACGCTGAATTAGGCTAATATTTTTTTTTTGTATTTAAAAATTGAAATGTTGTATTTTCACTTTGCACGTGTAGATTAACTATAGATACAATGGCAAATAGATTTGGCTCAAACTCAAACCCAACCGATGTCAATTGTAGACATTTTATAATCAATAGCTAGAGAGCCTGCTTGGAAATATGGTGCACAGGGACCTACACCTGAGATGGTTATTTGCAATATATGCCAAAAGCTACATCATGGAGGAAAAAAATGTCTCAAATAGCATCTTACAAGCATTACTCGTCATGATGCCTAGCCCTATGGAAACACCACTAAAGAGATCAAACATGAAATACATGTACATCTTGCATTCATAGCAACATCCAAAGCTGGTGGCAGTGGTCCTGATCACCAAACAAAAACAAATGAAGAAACAACATTTTAAGGCATAGTGAGCTCCCTTTGTGCTCCACACGTGTGAAACATATTGGCATACTCTTCATCCACTTTAAGTAGAGCACCTACATGCACACAACATAGTTTTTTGTGCTCATAAACATACTTGAAGCACAATCATCATTGAAGGTGCAAGGTGGAACAAGGAGGTGCATCGACAAGCAGATTAGATGTGTCAATTTTTGGTGCTTCAAAAACCTTCCTTTCATTGTGGCGATCAATTCTTACTAGGAGAATTTGGTAACTATATTGACAGTTGTGAGACAAGGCCACAAGGAACCTTCTCATAAAGATTTGAGTAGGAGATTCGTAAACTTATGCTAGTTTCTAGTAATTTGTATTGAATTTCAGATTAAATTTATGTTGATTAAAAATTTTGTACTTTCGCTTTGTACACGTAGATTGCTCGTGGATGCAACTAAAGAGGCAAAACTAGTAGTCGTAGAACAAAAGAAGCAACGACAAAAATATGGCTGCACTATTCTTTTAGATGAGTGAACGAAAACAAAAAACTGAACCATTATAAAAAAATTGGTAGCTTGAAATAGTGACATGATTGTTTTAAAATAGTTTTATACCACTAACCAGGTAAAAAATGCTGAAATGTTGAGTCTAATGTCGAAAGAACTTGTCAAGGAAGTAGACATAGAAAAGGTCATACAAATCATAACTAACAATGCAGCAGCAAGTCTGCCGTTTGGGAGATTGCTCCGAGACAAGCAATGGTCATTCCCGTTTGGGAGATTGCTCCGAGACAAGCAATGGTCATTCTTTTGGACCCCTCGCACAACACATTGCTTTGGCCTTCTTTTGGAAAACATAGGCAAACGTAAGTGGGTGAGACCGGCTCTAGATGATGCAAGGAGCATAATTTTTAAAATCTATAATAACACTTTTGTTATTAATTTGGTGAAGAATAACACCCAAGCGAAAAAGTTGGCGCAATAAGTGTCATAAGGTTTGCAAAATTTTCCTAACGTTGTAAAGCATTATTGGTTTGTTAACTTCCTTGCAATAGATATTTGTGAGTCAAGCATGGCTAGACTCATCATATTCAAAGAATGATAAGTAGGAGATACTTTCCACAGCAAGTCAAATTGTGATATTGCTATCAGGATTCAACTGTGTAGTTTTTGAGTCAAACTCATTGACCCATGTTTCATGAGTAGCGGTTCACACGAACCCATCTCTCATGAGAATGAATGGAACACTTAGCACTCACTGCATCTAGGTGATGCTCACAAAGGTGAAGCATTGGGACTTCCCGGGAGGTCACCCATCCTAGAACTACTCCAATTGGAGTAGTACTGGGATGCGTGCCTCCCAAGAAGTCCCCGATGCTTCATTTCTGTGAGCATCACCTAGATGCAATGAGTGTTAAGTGTTCCATTCATTCTCATGAGAGATGGGTTCGTGTGTACTGCTACTCATGAAACATGGGTCAATGAGTTTGACTCAAAAAATACATAGTTGAATCCTGATAGCTATATCACAATATTCAAATAAGTTTCAAGGACAAAGGACAGCAATTGCAAGCATAGTCTTTGACAAGCTTTTTGCGCAAAGACCTATAGAGATCGTGAGGGCAACGTCAAAACTTTGATTTTAAATTCAAATTGAATTTTTTTGTTCAATTTAAGTCTTTCATTATAAATTTGTAACTTTGATTTTTTTTTTTAATTTGTAAAATATAGGTGTCAAAGCCCTTGGTTAGAGTTCTCTGTTTGGTAGATGGGGATCAAAACCCAATGCGGTAACATTATGAGACAAACTCAGATTTGATCCCTTTTGGGAGATCATTGATCGGAGGTGAAATAATCAACTTCACCAACCCATCCATACAACAACGTACTTCCTCAACTCCAATTTTTTCTATTTAGACATCCCAATTCCCCAAGGGGAGGCTATTGAGGGCCTCGTGACATGCGTTCAAAGGATGACACTCTAGGTTGAGGTGAGAGGCCTCATTCAAGAATTGCACAATTACAAGATATTGGAATGGGTGGGCTCTTTTCTTCGGAACCACCTATTCGAGGAAGAATCACTTAGACACTAGGAAATAAAATTTGGAATCTTAATATCACATGCATCTTACAAGATACAAATTTCAAATTTACAACTATTCATAATTTGATAGAATATAGTTTAACTTTTGTTGCTAAATTTTCAGTGTTTTAGTTCGTAGATTCTTCGTGGATAGATTGGGATGCAAATACCTCAAACCTCTAAAGATTTGCTCTGCATTTTGTGTAAAACTTGTCGTGCATCCAACTGTGAGCACAATTGGAGTTTATTTGAGGCCAACCACAAGAAGCAGACGATAAAATTAGCTCCAAAAAGCCTCAATGACCTTGTCTTTGTGTAATATAACCTTTGACTTCGCCTAACAAGGGCAGAGGAAAAATCAAAGGAATTGTAATGTTCCCCATACAATCCTCTATGTTTTGAGACTTTTCTTAAATTTTAATTGGAAGAGATTTCCTCTATTAAATCTTATACCTAAAGAATTTAAATGATAACAAAATGCTATTGGCAAATATGAACTTCCTTCCAATGATAACAAAATAAGGGAATGATCTTTTCAAATCTGAAAATATTCTTCCCACATATTTGTATATATATATTCTTTCCAAGATTGTCAATATTCTCTCTTCTTTTTTTCTATATCTATAAGATCGTTGGCTTTATATGTGAACAATCTTCTTTTACACATGCAATGTATTCTTCCTTATATTTGCATCTACGTGAGATCGCTCTGCATGTTATAATCCTTTGACACTTGTCGATTACCTTATCTATCACTGTGTCTTCATGATTCCATCACAAATGTCGATCATAGTATTGTTAGATTCTGTCCTGACCCTTGGTTAGATGTCCCACGCGGTTTAGGAAACGTTGATCATTGTTTAGTAATTCTTGGTGCTCTGTCATACTCGTTAATATTGTGTCGAGTTTATTGCTGTTGCATGTCGTATCATACTGGATATCTTCCTTAGGACTAATTAGTCTTATCAATTTGTCAATGAAGGACTTAATTGTCTTGTAGTGATGATGTAAAGCTTTGTCCAATAAGTATGTGATCGCGGGCTGCTATAACCTCCATCATATATTTCTCCATCACAAACTTCCTTAAAGAATAATGGATGATATGAGCATCGGATCTTCTGATTTCGCCATAGCTGATGTCTATTGTCTCCAACTATGCAAAATATCAAACTTATTATCGCAATCTAACAGGACATAGTAAAATGTAATCACCACTTATGTGGATATGATCACTGTCCACACTATGTTAGTAAAATTTAATCACCACTTATGTGGATATAATCGCTGTCCACACTATGTTTATTTCTAACCTTGACATGAACGCAATCTCACAAGATAGGGGTTTCTTTCCCTATGTTGAGTATCCCATATATTTCAGATTCTTTTTCTTATGCTCTTGTTCGATCACTGCATATCCTCTCTTGCCAAAGTTATAATAGTCTCTCATATGACTTCGGTCATGGTGTTCTTTGTTGACTATATGATAGTCGATGACAATTATCTCTTGTAGACTCCGAGACTTATAAAGAATCATTTATATTAATCTTCAGAAACCACTCTTTGACTACCATGTCTGATTTCTCAGGGATACCTGTAGCTGATTTGGCAATGTGGTGTCAATTAACTAGATTGTTGATCTTGATCAAGACGACCATTATAATATAATACACAATCGTCCTCATCCATTGTCGTTATTCTAGACTCCTTTCATTTAATCTTTGTCATGTATGGTTGTCGCATGTTCAACCATGATTACTATCGTAATTGTATGATCCCTTTGCATTCAATGTTATACCCCCTTTTATGCCTTTTTTCTTCTAAAGTTGCACCCCTTGGTAGATTGTATATTATATTAATAATAAATAATATTTATTTATTTATATTATAATATTATTATTAATTAATTGACAAACTTAATTAATTAATTAATTAATTATGTTATATTATTGATTAATAATATATATTAATATATTATATGATTGTATAATAGATTACACTATATTATTAATGGATTATATAACATTATTTTTTTTTTGTTTATTTATTTTAATTTTATCATTTTTATATTAAATTCAATTATTATTAATTATTTATATTGTAATAAAAAAAATTTATATTTATTTATTTAGAAAAATCTTATTATTTATTATTAAATCTTATTCTAGAAAGGGGACATCACAGTCCGTGTAATGTACTGAATGACACACCTCAATGGTACAGAAACTTCCATTGTACTAGTCAACACTTCCACCATACCACGCACACTGCCACCATACCACACACACTATCATTGTACTAGTCACACTTCCACTGTACCACACACATTGCCACCGTACCAGTTACACTGCCACCTTACCAATCGACACTTCCACTGTACCAGTCAGCACACTCCTACTGTACTGCGCACACTTCCACCATACCGTGCACTCAATCCTCACACGTGGCACTACACCCGTACGATTTAGAAGATGAAATGGCCCAGATCGCAATTATTAAATATTATAGTATGCACATGCAAGAAATCAACACATTCCAATGATGGACTGAATCGACAAGAACCAAATATTTGTATTGTCGGATTATGAAGATATTTCCCGGATTACATCAAAGTTGTCTTCAACCGAAGACTTTACAAACTTGACAATGAAGTATCTTCAACCGAAGACTTTACAAACTTGACAATTAAGTACAAAGTGAAATGTCTGAAGCGATATTTCCAATGGCAGACTAGGGTGGTTGCTAACCACCGAAACTGCAAATACAAAATAGGGAGGGTTTTGCACCTACGAAACTGCAACAGTACAAAACTCCAGTTGGAATCCGCAAATACAAAAGAAACATAAAACTCACCATGAATTCCTACAATGCAAACCATGACCTTATAAAGAGCTCCAGGAAGTTTCCCGAAGGTTACAAATAGGCCGACATACTTTATTTATTATTTAATTACTTGGGACCCTTTTATTTATTAATTAATTAAATAGTTTCTTATGATATTATTTAAATTTTGGAACCACCTAATTAATTATTTCTCCATTAATTTGGTGACATGACAAATCCTCGCCGCGCAAGATTGCTTTCCCTCAAGCAATTTGTCATCAAACCGTTTGCCCACTGCGAAGCTCCAGGATCCCAAACCATGCACGGATATCGGTAGCCATATCCATTGAAATCTCTAGGCCACAACATGACCACGTGTACGCACTTGGATGTAGGCGAGAAGAGTAAATCTCCATCAAGCTTCCGCTGCTCCACTCTAATATAAATGTTGCCATGCCTGGAGTCATCAGGATCCCACTGAAGCCAACCATCAAACAAATCAATGCTCAAATCCCAAGCTTTCATGCCATCATGCCAATCAATCATTTCCCAAAATTGATGGTCTGGAATGTCAAAGCTCATCTGCAACTTGTTCTTCCCATGTAGATGCCACTCTCTCTAAAAAGCAATGGTCATGTCTATGCATGTTCTACCAAACGAAGAACTCCACACTCAACCAACTGTAGACCTTGCCCATGAAAATGATCATTGGCAGAGTTCGTGTCTCCATGCAATTGATCGATCGATGTTGATTTGGCAAGCCCCATGCAAGCACCTTCTTCAACCCTTTGGTTGTCATATAGGCTTAGGTGTTCTTCACTTGTAGGTGCAGTAGCAGAATTTAGCAAATCCTCATGTGACTAAAGTGAACCTATGATCATGTCTTCATCCTCCTCATGTGCATCACTCTTATTGCCGTCACCAACTTCCTCACACTTGTCCAAAAGAGAATTTAGTTTTTCTTTACAATGCTTGAATACGTTATTGACCAATCTACATGTTGCAATAGAAGGAATGCATTCTAGATTACGAATAGCCCATAACATAGATATGATAGGTTGGGATATTACCTCCATCTCTTCAATAAATGAAATCATAAGGCTCTCCATGGCAACCAAAACCTTATTATCATGGTACTCCTTGATTGTGACCAAGAAATGATGAAACATATCATGGATTAAATCTTGTAGTCCCAAACCCAAAAGGAGGTTACTCACTTTGATTTTTGCACAGATCTCTAGTATTGTAAACCTCCTTTAGAAAAGATCGCTATTGCTGTCATTAAGGCTCTGAAAGCTGTCAATTATCAAGCGCAATATCTCTTTCATGGTGTCATCATCGTATGGTACTCGAGGGGTCGAGATTCTCAAAATCTCGCTCAAGCATGAAGTAGCGGCTAGCTTAATTTCCTTGTTAAGATGTCTCAACAATCCTGGTTGTCTTAAGGCAATCTCAATCGGAGCAAGGATCCTCTGTATAAATATTCAAGGAATATTGAAGGATCTCAATCGAAACAAGTGCCCACATTACTTAAACATGCTTCCAATATATCCAATGGAATATCAACACCATCGCTAAGTTCTTTGCCAATCTTTTGTAGCACATTCAACCACCATTGTCCATCAGTGGGCGCCATACTAAGATCCAAACTGCCAAACTCTCAATCTCCCTAATAGGCTGGCAAGATCACCAGCTTTGATACCATTGTAATGTACCGAATGGCACACCTCAACGGTACGAACACTTTCACCGTACTCAACAACACACTTCCACTGTGCCACGCACACTCCCACTGTACTGTGCACACTTCCACCGTTCCACGCACACTGCCACTGTACCAGTCACACTTACACCGTACCGCATGCACTGCCACCGTACAAGTCAGCACTTCCACCATACCACGCACACTTCACTGTACCGTGCACGCTTCCACTGTACTGCCCACACTTCCACCATACCGTGCACTCAGTCTTCACACACGGCACTACACTCGTATGATCTAGAAGATGAAATGGCCCAGATCGCAGTTATATTAAATATTATTGTATGCACATGCGAGAAATGAACACATTCCAATGACGGACTCGGCAAGAACCAAATATTTGTATTGTCAGATTATGAAGATATTCTCAAATTACATCAAAGTTGTCTCCAACTGAAGACTTCACAAACTTGACAATGAAGTACAAAGTGAAATATTTGAAATGCTATTTAGTTAATATCTTAATACTATTCAAAATCATATTATGGAGTACATAATCATATTAATCACTATTTCTACATTACCCTCAAACACAAGCTTTCTAGATTGTTGTCACAACTATAGCTAAACTTCTTTGAACCTTCATTGGTTTTTATAATGTACCAATGACGTACGACACCCAGATGGGCCTCCTTCACCAACAACCCCACACGTGCATCGATATATTGCACTTGTACCAAGCCACCCGTCACCTCCATGCGAGTTTCCTATCACCTCCTTACGGTACTATCATCAGCCCCCTCACCATACAACACAGCCAACACCGTACACAATCGAATGTGACAGACTTCACAGTGCAGTGGTTTGATCTCTGTTAGAGTAGCACAAAATAGTATAGCCAATAATATTATGTTGAACTATAATGTCCCCATTTTCGTGAGCGTCAACTTTTGAAGGATTAGCCTATTTCCTGACCCTCATAGGCTAATGGAGTTATTCAGAGGGTCCACTTGGCAGAGCCAGAGACTGATTCCCACTCCAATGATCAGGAATGTTCAGGATTGGTCTTCGTTTGAGTTAGATTGGCACACTCACTATTTAGAGTGACTATTTCGGGAAAGTTATGGTTTCTATATTTAGCAGGGCGCCTGCACAACATGGTGGTAGTGTTGAGATTTAGTATTGTTGACTGGAGCAGTTATTCATAGACTTACTATTTATAGTAAGTCATTGTTGAGGAGTTGCTATATCTGGCAAGGGCACCCAGACTCATGGTATGCACAGTGATTGATTCATTCATCAGTTGGCTCAGATTGAGGGACTTACTATTTATAGTAAGTCAATTATGCCCAATTATTGTTCTTGGTAGGGCACCTGGACCGGTCTTAGTTGTAGTGATGACCCTTTGTACCTTTGAGTTGATCAGATTGAAAGATTTACTAATTATAGTAAGTCTGGGATTGATAGAGATAGAACCTTACTGTTTTTAGTAAGGCAGTTAGATGTGAAGTGGATGCAGTGGTTGACTCCCTAGTTCAGACGGAACTGAAGAATAATGAGTATTCATGGAGTTATGTTATTTTAATTATTAATAAAGTAATACTTTATTAATAATTATTCATTTATGACACATTATGAAATAAGGTTATAATTGCACTTTAATGAAGGGGTCAATTCATCATTAAAATGGGGCCAAATGACTTAGTCATGTGCATTTAAATGTCATTTATCAAAAGGAGGCCTATTTATTATTAATTCCCTAAGTCAACATGAGCACATAAAAGCAAACATTTAATGAATTATATTAAAAAAGAAAGCAAAGTCACTTTCACGTGAGAAATATAAAGGGAGTTATAATTTAATTATGAATGCAATTTCCATCAAAAGCAAATATATTTTCAAGTTATGTGAGGAGTGAAGTTGAAGATAGACTTGTTATGGAGAATTAAATAAAGCCATAGTCAAACCATTCTATTATGCATTTCTTTTTGTTGATTTGGGTGAAGTGAAGAAACAAAGGTTTGAAGAATTCCAGTGTGGTGGAATTGTGAATTCTACGCAGACTTTAGCACTTTAAATTGGCGAAACATCCAACTAATTGTGCAATCCAACAATGACTTTATACAGAAGACTTCAAATCCCACTGGGGGGTAGGGTATATACGCCTCGTTTGTAGCATAATGGATGCCTCCCGCAAGGAGTACGGGGTAGTCCCATATTGCTGTCACCATATGTAGACCCAAAAACATATGGCTGGTATAGTGGACTATAAAAGAACCTTTCCTTTCCTTTAATTGGTGAAGTTTTGAAAATTTTGGACGAGGGTTTGAACATGTGTTTGAAGGTTTATCAGTTGTAGATCCTAAATATATTATTGTTGAAATTATAAATCAGATTACAAGCATTTGTTTGTTGAAGAATTCTTCTGCTGTTGTTATTCATCCTTTAAGAGGGTTTCTAGGCATGTATTACCTGTGAGTTCATTAATTGTAACGCCTAAATTTTCTGGGTATTGTTTTAGATAATAGGGGTTATTTAATGAACTGGGTTGTCAATACATTGTGAACATTTTAAGTATTCAAGCTGGTATAAAAATCTGGAATTTTTAGCTGTGTATTTTCAATGCAATTTCAGTTTTGAGTTGAAAAAAATATTATTGCAATATCTTTTATTTGTTGCATTATATAGTCATCAAATATTGCAAATATACCACATTTATTCATCAAAACAAACACAAACAAGGAGAAAATTTGTATTTACAAGAATCCACTAGGAGAGGGCTCTTACAGTGGTATCACAGCGGTTTCCTACAATCATGTGGGGGAAGTTTCTTACATTCAGAATAGAAGGTTTATGTGAATCATGGGTAAAATGAAGCCTATACAAGATCTTATGCCAAAGCTCATGCATGTCTTATAGGATTATAATAATGCTTTTCAAGATTACAATAAAAATATATCAGGGCTTCTACAACACTTGGAGGTTCTGGATCCTTTGTTTGTAAAGAAAAAAAAGGCAAACACTAAATCAAATAATTCTATCGGTGCAAAGGAACACTGGGAAAGAAGGTGGATGTGAAAGTTGATCCTTTACTTAGTGGAGCAGCCACTAGTGTTTTGACTACACATGATGAAGGAGACTCTTCACAAGGGCATGATGTCACTACTGATTTGTTTGAGGACAGTTGCATTAAGTCCCATCATTCTCATGAGATAGGAGCTCGTGATTACGAGAAAGCAAATGATATGATATCAACCATTGAAGGCAGCCCTACACCAATTGGTAGACATGAAGATATTAAGCATAAGAGGACTGATTTTTATGACACCAGTCTTCCCCTTGAGCATGAAGAAGAATTGAAAGTCTTGGCAAGTCCAGAAGGTGTTATGGGGGTGACTTTGGGTATTGACACTCAGGATATTAGTGTCCAGAATGAGGATAGCATGGAAATTTTGTCCCATAACAGTTCTGATTTTCATGTCAGCAGTGAGTGATGTGCTCATCAGCATGTTCACATGTGGATGATGTTAGTACTCAAGATTTGGGTACTAATGATGCATTTTATGATGGAGACTCATGCTACAGTGAGTCTGATTTTTCATATCAGACCTTAGAAAATAAATCTGAAAATTCATTTATGGGTGATGGGTCCCAGGATCATGATTTGCAGGGACTTGCAATTACATGAAGTGGGAGTGTGCAAGGAGACTATTGTAGCAGCAGCTTCCACTTTATCAGATGAGCCATTTGTTGAGGTGCTTAGCAGCAATACCTCGATTGTTGATGTGTGTGGAGATGATAGCACACATGATGCTACTTGTCATGAGGTGAGCGATGTTGATACAACCTCATATGACAGTGCAGATTGTGGGTCAGAGAGCTTGCATGGGAGTCATGAATTTCAGAGACATCATTTGGTTGGGCAACTGAAGGTGAATGACAATCAAATTGCCACAACCATTGAGCATTTTGATTCTGCTCGTCAAATGTTAGCTATATTTGGTTGGGTTACTCCTATGTCAGTTGAGCACGGTAATAGTGGCCTTTCCCTTGCAGAGTTCCATTCACTACGAGAAGCTATCAGGATAATGAAACATAATTACTTGCAGCTACTTGCTGATAGGAACTATCTTCTCGAGTGGGGTTGCATTTACTATGATGCGCTGAGGGGAAAGGAAGAGGACGTAGATGAGCTCACTCATGAGTTAGGGGTGACTATGGATTCTTTGGAGAGCACCCAGTTGGCCCTTCAGAAGTTGCAATCACGGTCATATGAGGTCACCGTGGAGTTGAGCCGAAAACAACCTTCACCATCTGCAGTTACAGTACAATTTCCTACAGTGGCAGTTGGTGATGATTTGACATCCACGGGTTGTGGTCATGGTTGTAGTGGGAATGTGGCTACATCCATTAGAGATACGGGTGTAGTAGTTTCAGATGGGATGACTGCATCTGTAGAGAGCAGTGGAGGGCCACATGTTGCATCAGGTTTTCCCGTGGTTACATCCACTGCAGGTGTTGTTGGGGATGAGTTAGATGACAAAGGTTATATTCAGTACTATAAGAGTCAACGCTTGACCGAGGTGGGATCTTTTTATGTGAGTACTCATCACTACTTTACTGATCCACACAAAGAGGATTTGATGATGCATCAGTGTGGATTGGCTCTGAGGTTATACCATCCTTTGGGGGATGAGTATTTGCCATCGGTAGTAGATGGGTTCAATGGCTGCAAGTTGGATTACTTGCAGAGTCAGCACATCCATGTGAGCCTTGCAGAGGATGGAGATAGTGGTAGTGATACAAACACTTTCAGATGTTCTTATCTCCATAGCACGGATGGATGTGAGTTCAATGTGCTTTGGGATCCGAGTGATGACAGGGCTAACACTTCAGTTTGGGTGGTCCCATTGATTAGCTTCACCACTTTGGGCACCGTGGAGTTGAGTTCAGAGTTGAGCAGTAGGAGTTATAGGATGTTATTTTTGGCAGGCTTTTGTTCAGAGTTTTGGATCTCTAGCGCACCAAGATTTCAGACAGAGCTCACTAAGGAGTTTACAAAGTGAGGAGTGCTTAAACCTTTCCTTTTGATCTTCCTGTGCATGATCCCTTTCTGATGCACAGTTCAGTTGCACGTGTTGGATAGTGTGTATGACGGCTCACTTTGTGCAGTTTTGGGAACCAAGCTTTGTCAGCCTTCTGAGTTGCTTCCCTATGAGATGTTCACTCCTGCGACATCTACTATCAGATTAGTTTCAATTTGGCAGGTTGTGTCAATTAGATTGGTGATGATGTTACAGGGGCTAGTTGGTGATCACAGGGACTTTACATAGTTCTACCCTTGGGATTTGGGTGGACTGGTGTGTTTTTTTTGTTTTTGAGATTGCTTTGGGACAAGCAATTTCAGGAAGGGTGGACTGTAATGTCCCCATTTTCGTGAGCGTCAACTTTTGGAGGATTAGCCTTTTTCCTGACCCTCATAGGCTAATGGAGTTGTTAGAGGATCCAGTTGGCAGAGCCAAAGACCGATTCCCACTCCAGTGGTCAGGAATGTTCAAGATTGCTCTTCGTTTGAGTTAGATCGACACACTCACTATTTATAGTGACTATTTCGGGAAAGTCGGGGTTTCTATCTTTAGCAGGGTGCTTGAACAACTTGGTAGTAGTGTTGAGATTCAGTATTGTTGACTGGAGCAGTTATTCGGTGACTTACTATTTATAGTAAGTCGTTGTTGAGGAGTTGCTATATCTAGCATGGGCACCCAGACTCATGGTATGCACAGTGATTGACTCATTCATCAGTTGGCTCAATTTGCGGGACTTACTATTTATAGTAAGTTGATTATGCCCAATCACTATTCTTAGCAGGGCACCTGGATTGACCTCAGTTGCAGTGATGACCCTTGCTACCTTTGGTTTGATCAAGTTCAAAGATTTACTAATTATAGTAAGTTTGTGATTGATAGAGATGGACCCTTACTATTTTTAGCAAAACAGTTAGATGTGTAGTAGATGCAGTGGTTGACTCCTAGGTTCAGACGGAACTGAAAAATTATGAGTATTCATGGAGTAATGTTGTTTTAATTATTATTATTTTTATATTGAGATAGTGTATCAACAGGAGCATTTACAGAGCTTATAAAAAAGATAGCCAAAATTACCAAAATAGCAGCATGAGTTTGTTGCTGCAGATACCAACCTAGACTATATCAAAATCTTAAGACACTGTACAGAGTATGATTTAATATCAGATCTGTGAGAGCTTATACATCAACAAAATTGTTCAAGCTTTTAAACAAAAATTATGGCTAAGAATCTCCCCATCCATCTGTATTGGCCCTGGTGTCTGTGGTGTCCCGTCCATCATTGTTGCTCCTTCGTTCTTGGCTGCTCCGGTTGTCATTGTGGTCCTGATTGTTCCAGTTATCACTGGTGAATGTGCCCTCCTGGGCCCCTGTTCTGATGTCCTCTGTTGCATTGGTGACCTGGCTGTTGGGTGTACTGGGAAGGTTCTCTGGGGCGGGGTTCTCTGCTTGTGATATCTCTGCTTGTACTGACTCGGTATAGTTGGCAGACTGGTTATCCCTCTTGAACACAATCATAGCCCCTTCCTGCAACAGTGATAGGAATCTTTCTTCTGAAACCTCTATCCTTGCTATGACTTGAGAAACAATGTTAAGATGTGTGAGTTTTATGAAAAACTCAGTAAGGTCTCGCTTCCTGGCTTGGAAGATTTCCTCATTTCTCTGTTTCCAAATGACCCAAAGAACTTCAACAGTCAAAGAAAACCAACAAATATTCATTTTAAGTCAAAAGCAACCACAAAACCAGAGAACTTCTTTCCAAGAGAAAAAGTTAAGGCAATTCCACATAATGGGGCAACCAAGAAAACTAGCTCAAATCTTTTTAGCAAATTCACATTCAAAAAACAGGTGTTCAAATGATTCAGGGCAGTTACAAATAGAACAAATAATGATCTGATTTCCAGAGTGGGCAAGAAAAGACCCGACAGCAAGTTTTTTTAACAAAAGTAGCCATCTAAAGCATAAAACCTTAGGTTCAATTTGGGAGTGCCAGAAAAAATCAAAGAAAGAGAGCCATCTATTGCTAGACCAGTTGAAGTTCCAGTTGGAGTTAATTCTGTGAGTAGTTTCTGAGTCCTCTTTAAGCATTGCATATATTTGTTTGCAAGAAAAATCAACAACCTTGTTACCATCTTTCCATTTAATCAAGTCAAGCATCTGGGTAGAGGACACCATCTTGCCAGGGAAACATCTTCCCACAGCCTTAGATATCAAGGTATAGGGTTTTTTTGGGACTGTGGTATGTTGAAGGTTTCTTGGATATCCTCCCAATCTCTCAACTTTTGATCCCTCAGTAGATCCTGAATGAGAGTGATACCTTTCATATGCCAACTCTTTGCTGAGCAAGACTGAGTTAATGCCAGAGGTTTGCCATGTAGATATAACCCCCACCAAATAGACCTATCCAAAACTGCACATGTAGGATTTTTCCAAACAACACTCCTTGAACAGACCCAAGTCCTGACTTGGCACCACGCCTTCCATATGGTTTGAAACACTTTGGAACCAAAGACTTTTATTTTGAAATCTCCAAATACAATATCATGCAGAGGGGTGTCCTTCTATAATTTTCCTTTTTTGATGCTAGATCTCTCAATGTTATTCCTAACCAAAACTTTCCAAGGTTCATTGCCTTTTAGGGATTTAAGGATCCATTTGGCAGCTAGTGCTAATCCTTGTGACTGGAGGTCCCTCATACCCAGTCCTCCTCTTTTTTTTGGAATGCAGCACCATTCCCATTTTGCACAGTGTCTCTTTCTGTTGCCCATTCCATCAGACCATAAGAATTCTCTAAGAATTTTTCCAAGTTTGTTAATCTGACTATTGGCCAACATCCACGAAGAGGCATAGTATACAGCATGAGAGGAGAGAACTTTCTGTATTACTTGAGCTCTGCCAGCAAGAGACAGCATGTGAGATTGCCATTTGAGGTGTTTGTGCTCAACTTTTTTATAGATCCAGGTCCACATGTCATTAATAGAGGGTTCAATGGCAAAGGGTATGCCAAGATATCTGACAATGGCAGAGGGGCCAGCCCATTGCCAGTCCTTATCCTCCCACCACCTAGGAGGCTTGTCTGACTATCCCAATAATTTGGATTTGTGGGGAGCCACTTTTGCTCCAGAAGTCGAACAAAACTTTTGTAGCCGGTTAAGGGTATTATCAAAGTTGTCCTCGAGATTAATGAAAAGAGCAATGTCATCAGCAAATTGCTCAACAAGGACATCTTCACTGTTAGGTAGTTTTATCCATTTGACAGAAGGACTTATATTTGTTGCCCTAAGAATGTAGGTCAATGCATCTGCAGCTATGACATATAGTGCAGGTGCCAGGGGACACCCCTGTCTAATGGATCTTTCTAGGGGGATGTGTTCTGAAATCTCTCCATTGACATCAATGACTGTTGAAGAGTCTTTAAGTAGGATACTTACCCATTTGCAGAAGTAGTCTGAGAATCCAAAAGCCTCTAGCATTTTTAGAACAAAGGACCACTCAATTCTGTCATATGCTTTCTCAAAATCTAGAAGTATCATAGCCACCTTCTGTCGATCCATTTTAGCCCAGTGCATAGCTTCCCAGCTAGTAATTAGGTTGTCTAAAATGCATCTTCCTTTGATAAAGCCGGTCTGGGTGACTGATACCACATTCTTTATGATTTCACTAATTCTTCTAGCTAGAATTTTTGCAATAATCTTGTAAGAGATGTTTAGAAGGGTAATGGGTCTCCAATTCTTGATTTGAGATTTGTCCCCCTCTTTAAGTAGGAGTTTGATCAAACCTTTGTTTATGTCCCTCCCAAGGGATCCATTCTCATAGGCTTCTTCATATACCTCGAGTAGTTCCCCTGATATCCATTCCTTATTCTTCTTATAGAATTCTGCAGGAAGACCATCAATCCCAGGTGATTTGTCATTTGCTAAGGACCCTATGGCTTCATCAATTTCTCTTAGACTAATTCTTTGTTCAAGTTCCAGTCCTTGCTTTTGGGACACTTTCTTAGGAATCATGTTGATGCATCTGTTCATAACTTCAAAGTTTTCAGTATTATGTTCGGAGGAGAACAACTTCTTGTAGTATTCAACAAAAGCTTGCAAAGTATCTTCATTGTTGGAGGTAGTACCGTTGTTTGTTTGGATGCCATTGATGTCTTCTCTGATCTGTTTAGCTCTGATAAGATTGAAGAAGTACTTAGAACCTCTGTCCCCATCCTTGATCCATCTGGCCTTGGCTCTAACCTTTTGACCTTGAATTTTAGTGTTTTGGATCTTCCTAAGATTGGATTTAGTGTTGATAAGAGATTTTTCCAATTCAAAATTGTGACCTTTAGTCTACAGTTGGGATTCAATTTGGTTCAACTGCCTCTGGTACAAACTTTCTTTCTGGTTCCTATCAAGGACTTCTTTAGTCCCAATGATTTGGAATAGCTTCCTCTAGACCTTGACCAGTTGACCCCATTTATCTCTGGCAGAGAGCTCAGAGTTGCAGAATTTAGAGAGGGTTGTAGCAGTCCACAGAGTTGAGGGGAATCCTGTTCCTCGAGTAGGGATGTATTCAATTTGAAAAGGCTCTGTCTCTTTTTCTTGAGGATAGGAGAGGGCAG
Source organism: Thuja plicata (assembly GCA_018584345.1). Classification (NCBI taxonomy): domain Eukaryota; kingdom Viridiplantae; phylum Streptophyta; class Pinopsida; order Cupressales; family Cupressaceae; genus Thuja; species Thuja plicata. The sequence goes on from MU228409.1 coordinate 2,209,153, forward strand.
ATTATCTGGTGAGATATTGATATGGATGGGAGAATGATTAGATAGACTAACAGAGGTCACTTCCACTGGGTTCTGACTAGAGTGATTACTAATGCTAAAACATGAAGGGCTGAAATACACCCTATCCAGTCTGCAATATACTCTGTTTCTATTGGCTTGATTGTTACACCATGTGAACCAGATGTTGTATTCTTGTTTCATATTCTCCAAAGGATCCTTAATTTGGAATCTTCTCTTAAACTTGGCCCAGAAATAGAATTCATTTCCTTTCCAACTGTGTTTAATCCCTCCACATTTATCCTCTCTATTCTCAATCATATTGAAGTCCCCGATGAATATCCATTTCGAATCCGGTAAATTAGACGCCAACCAATCACACAATTGTACCCTATCTCGGTAGTCATTGGGGGCATAGATATTGCATATTCCTATTTCCTGATTGTTGTCATTGAAGATCCCCCAAATAGCTCTCTGACAAGGGGATGTACCTTTAGAGCTAATCTTACTGGCCCATTTGTTACTAATCAACATGGCCACACCTCCTTTCCCTCTAGTGTGTTCTGAATATATGCATGTGGCCTTATTCCATATGAATTGAAGGGTATTTAGGGCTTGAAATCCAGACACTTTGATCTCTTGGAAACAAATGATGTCCTTGTAAGGAATCTTGTTGCACCAGTTCCTAACAATATACTTTCTATCTGGCATCTCCAGACCCCTGATGTTCCAGCTAAAGATGTTCATCATCATAAAGATTTGCTGGGGGTAGGATCCTGGCAGAGTCTATTAAAGCACTCTAAGATTTCCTTGTTTTTTGATTCTAAGGTTTTTACCACTGTTCTTCAAACTGTTGCTCCTTTCATAAGTTTTCCGTTTTTTTTCTTGGCTACCACTTCTACAAAACCATTCTCCTAATTGTCTTTTTCACTGTGCAATGTCAAGGCTAGGTTATCATTAGGAGAACAAGTGTCCTCCTCACCAGAATTTAGGCTCTAGTTTTCATCAACAAGGTGGGTGATAAGGGGTTCGGGAGTTGTGGCATCAGAGCAGACCTCACCCTGTCCAACCGAATGCTGTTTGGATAAAATCTTGGTATTTTTGTTTCTAATTTTGGATAAGGCTATCTGCTAAGCATTTTGGCATGGGGCATTATCCTCGTTCACCTTTTCTCTAGAAACAGGGATGTATTGTGCCTGACATGCAAAAGGGTTCGACACCTCTTTGTTCAGGGTAGACATTTGGACAACAAAGTCATCTTCAAACAGAGGGTTGGAAAGGGACACAAATTTGTCCAGATGGGAATCCACCGTATCCTTATTAGTGACCCTGTTATTTTTAGTGGTGTTCGAGACATTATCATCTTTTCTTTGGGTGTTATGTTTTCCGTTGTCATCATTCGACTTAGGCAAGGGATTATTGTCTTTATTGTTCAGTTCTTCTCCATTAAAAGTCTTCTGCACATTCTTAAGGAGAGGACATTCTCTTCTGTTGTGCCCATTGAGTTTGCAATGGAAGCAGGCTCCAATGTCCCCTAACTTAACTGTGGGCCAAAATACTTTCTCTCCTTCAATTTCTAGTGAAATTTCATCGGGTAAGATAACCTCTGGGTTAAGAATAACAAGGGCATGGGCGTTGAGATGTGGAAGGGTTACTCTGGCCTCTTCAACTTGAAGCACCGAGCCCAAGGGTTTGAGGAGAAGTGGTATAAAATGCCAGAATTCCGGCTGAACATTTCTAATTTCAATCCACGAAGGGGAAGCCCGGGCAATAACATTGTCCGAGCTAAAACTAGGAGCCCACGGGAGAGCTCTGAAAACAGTTTGTCCAACATTCCACAGACCTTTATTTAAAGCTTTTTCTTGCATAGAATGATTTTTGAAAAAAATAACAAATAAGCCCCTTTGAACCATGCGACTAAAACTAACCATTAAGCCCATCTTTTTTCCCCATACATTCCCTATCCAATCATCCATGAACTTTCTAGTAGGGAGGAACTTCATATTCATGCAAACAAAGAAAATTGCTACATTTTTAAAACAGGATTGCTCAAATTTTATAGCAGTTACCATTTCCGCGTTTGGAGAGAGATTGAGAATCTTGGGGCTGGGCGACGGGATCTTACCTTCCTCTCCTCCAACTTTACCCTCTCCCACACATTCTGTTGAGCTTCCAGAGTTACCTCCTCTCTGTCTATTTCCAACGGGACTGGATGGTTCTCTTCCATCATTATCAACTACTATGAATTGCGTTGTCTCTGGTAAAACCGTTTCTTCTGCAACAACCGCTTTGTAGGAAGGTTTAACCTGTTCACTGGCTGCTTTAATGTTCTGCATTCCTTCCTTCTTATTACCCTTGGAGCCGTCATTTCCATCATTAAGAACCTCTGCGTCCATCAGAGAGAAACTCGTGGCAAATCAAAAAATCTTGCAACTAGATGGCTCTCATAACTCGAAATAATGGCACATTCAATCGAGCCAAGGCAAAAACGGGGACAACAAATGATTAAAAGAAGTGCATCAAGGGCACACACACGAGCAAGACGGAAAGAACGGGAGAACACAAAACAAAAACCTAAAAGCAAAACCAAACAACCAAAAGCAAAGGAAACAGAGAACGAGGACACAATCCACCATGCAAGCAGTACGGAGGGCCACGGGTCCTCCTACAGCAAGAGCAAAGCACGCACACCAAGGAATCCACAGGCCAACTTGCAGAGCCGCCAACCTCAACCAATGTTGTTTTAATTATTAATAAAGAATACTTTATTAATAATTATTCATTTATGGCACATTATGAAATAAGGTTATAATTGCGCTTTAATGAAGGGGTCAATTCATCATTAAAATGGGGCCAAATGACTTAGTCATGTGCATTTAAATGTCATTTATCAAAAGGAGGCCTATTTATTATTAATTCCCTAAGTCAACGTGAGCACATGAAAAACAAACATTTAATGAATTAAATTAAAAAAGAAAGCAAAGTCATTTTCATATGAGAAATATAAAGGGAGTTATAATTTAATTATGAATGCAATTTCCATCAAAAGCAAATATGTTTTCAAGTTATGTGAGGAGTGAAGTTGAAGATAGACTTGTTATGGAGAATTATATAAAGCCAAAAAGCCAAAAGTCGAACCATTCTATTGTGCATTTGTTTTTGTTGATTTGGGTGAAGAGAAGAAACAAATGTTTGAAGAATCTTAGCATGTTGGAATTGTGAATTCTACACAGGCTTCAACACTTTGAATTGGTGAAACATTCAACTAATTGTGCAATCCAGTGATGTCTTTATACAAAAGCCATGTTTGAGCTTAATTGATAAAGTTTTGAAGATTTTGGGCGAGGGTTTGAGCATGTGTTTGAAGGTTTATCAACTGTAGATCCTAAATATTTAAGCCGATATGCTTTGTGTGGGAGCAAAGCTCCCGGAAATTACTTTTTTTCGCCGAGAAATTGTCAGCCCTTCTCGTTTTTTTTACGATAAGACTTTTTTCTTTCCCTTTTTGGTGATTTTTTGGTTGACCTTATCTAAGTTTCTGAATCTCGCAGCTATCTCTGAGTTCCTAATTCTGTCTGCTTTGTGTGGATTCTTAGCTCCTAATTTTATGGCTTTTTTTGGCCTTTGTTTATAAAATCAAATTATTCCATTCAAACTCAAGAGTATTGTAAGATTGTTGTGACTCCTCGCATGGCTGCACAGAGGTAGGGACTGCGCCTCCCCGGTTTGATTCGTTCATATTTATATAGTGAATATCTTTATTTTCTGTATCATTTTTGCAACAAAGGTTTTTCTTCTTAAAGAATTTCTGTACAGGCGAAACGCAAGAGCGGGTGTCTAGGAACTATGCTAGGTAGACATGTTTTCAGTTTGAGTATTGAACTAGGCTTCGATCAGGTTTTCATGGTGGGTTTGATTATTATTCTGGAACAGATCTCACTAGCCACAATGAGCTTCCTCTTGTAAAAGGGGTGCAGCCCATCAACTGACTTTCATGTCTTCCCTATTCGCATGAGATCTTAACCGGTGCAACCCGTCCAATGAATTTCACATATCTTCCCCACCACTTCTCAAGGCTATCTGGCCCCCAACACCAAAATAACAAGGTTGTTTTTCTGTTTTCTTTGCAAATATTTATTTACCTATATTAAATTTCAATCTCATCTCTAATATGCTTTCATGGATGGCTGATTTGATTTGTTTTGGCTTTATTTTAAGGTTTATTAATTTCATTTCAGCCTTGAAGTTTTATGTTTTATTTCATTTGGTCTTTATTGATGTGATAAAGGTTTCATTCTCAGCTTTGAATCATTCTGAGAACATTGAATGAGAATTTGCATCTCTTATGGCAAAATGCAAGTTGAGAGAACAGTCAAATTATATTTTAAGATCCCATAAAATACTGACTCCCAAATCCATCATCTCCAACTAACATTTCAAAAGATATTTCTTTTATTTGTATTCACTGTGAAATTATAATACAAACAAAGTAAACCACCAAAATAGGCTTTATAGGTAATTTGTTCAAGTTCATTTCTTTTTGAAAACATGAATCAATTCAAATTATCTAATAGTGTCAATGGGTCCTTGGTCTATTGGTGAAGTTAAAAGGTTCTTATTAAGCCCAACAAAATATTGAGACATTTATATTGAATTTATTATTGAGAAAAATCAATTTTTAGATTTATATTTATAATAAATTTCATATAGACATTTTAAGAAATTTCTTTATCTCTCACATAGATGGAGTTAACATATTATTTGTATTTGCATTATTTATTTATTATGAAAGGCTATTTATTGTTTCTATATCTTTTGATTTTTCTTTTTCAAAAATCTTAATTTATTGTTAAAATAATAATAATATCTATTTAATTATTAAACATTACATGCTTTTAGCTCGATAATAGTAAGTTTGCTTAAAATTAATTTGTATGATAGACAATAACAAATGGAAATGAAAATTCAAAAGAAAAAAGTATTTGTATTATGAAATTATAAATTTTATCTTTCTATATTTCACATTAATCTATCATGATAAAATTATTTATTAATATTTTATTAATTATATTATAATTTATCTTTTAGTTAGATCATGATAAGTCTATTAAAAACTACAATTCATTTGTAAGGTTGAAAAAGTCTATAATGAAGACAAACATCATATCTTTCAATACTTCAAGAATCTTATCATGTTTTTATTATTCTTTAATTAGATAACGATAAGTCTACTAAAGAACAATATTAAATTATAAAATTAAAAAACTATATTGAAAATAAGAAATTCTATCAAATTTAAATTAAAAACTAAATATACTACACTATTAAAACAAATCAATATATATTTTACAACTTTATTATATTTCTTAATTTATTAAGAACAAATTCTTTATTAATATTTTATTAGTTTTTTATTAATTTGGATGTAATTGATTATTTTAGATTTCATTCTGTACATTATTAATACTCATTTCACATTTTCGAAAATCTAGTTTCTATTGGCGCACCGTTCCATGCGACTGCTAGTTTATTGTTGCAATTATAAATCAGATTACAAGCATTTGTTTGTTGAAGATTTTATCTGGTGCTGTTATTCATCCTTTCAGAGGGTTTTCATGCATGTATTACCTGTGACTTCATTAATTGTAACTCCTAAATTTATGAGTATTGCTGCTTTAGATAATAGGGGTTATTTAATGAACTGGGTTGTCAATATATTGTGAAAATTCTGAGTATTCAAGCTGGTATAAAAATCTGGTATTTTCAGTTGTGTATTTTCAATGCAATTTCAGTTTTGAGTTGAAAAAATTATTATTGCCATATCTTTTATTTGTTGCATTATATTGTCATATCAAACATTGTGAATATACCACATTCATTCACCAAAACAAACACAAACAAGGTAGAAAATTTATATTTACAAGAATCCACTTGGAGAAGGTTTTTACAAGAACAATGGATTAACACAAGAATAAATGAGTTGTCGCCACCAAAGTAAGTTTATTCAAATAATATTTTTGATTTCATCAATCTAACAATGAAGTACAAAGTGAAATATCTGACGCAATATCTCGAACAACAGACTAGGGTGAGGAATGATTCCCACCGAAACTGCTAATATAGGATAGGGAGGGTCTTGCACCTCCGAAATTGCAACAATGTCGAATTCTAACTAGAATCGCCAGTACATAAGAAACATAAAATCCATGACTAACTCCTACAATGCCAACCATGGCCTTATAAAGAGCTCCAGGAAGTGTCCTGAAGGGTTACAAATAGGCCAACATACTTTTTTTATTATTTTATTATTTGGGCCCCCTTTTATTTATTAATTAAAGGTCCTTTATAATATTATTTAAATTTTGCGACCACTTAATTAATTAATTAATTTAATTAAGTCGAAAAATTTGGGGACATCACAAATCCTCACCGCCCAAAGATTGTTTGCCCTCATGCAGTGCATCATCAAACGGTTTGCCCACTGTGACGCTCTAGGATCCCAAACCAAGCGCGGACATTGATAGCCATATCCACTTAAATCTCCAAGCCGTAACATGACCACACGCACGCACCTAGATGTAGGCGAGAAGAGTAACTCTCCATCAAGCTTTTGCTGCTCCACTCTGATATAAACATTGCCATGCCCGGAGTCATTAGGATCCCACTGAAGCCAATCATCAAACACATCCATGCTACCATGCCAAACAATCTCTTGCAAAAAATGATGTTCCAAAATCTCAAAGCTCATGCACAACTGGTTCTTCCTATTGAGGAAGCCACTCGCATGAAGAGATGACAATCATGCACGCCTCATGCCCAACCAAAGGGTAAGATCCATATTCAACTAACTGTAGAGATTGCTCCTAGAAGGGATCATTGGTAGAGTTTGCACCTTCATGAGGCTGATCAACCACTGGTAGAGCCTGCTCATTCGAAGGATCACTGATACAACCCACATTTCCATCAAATTGATCAATGAGTGTTAGCTCAACGAAATTTGTGCAAGCAACTTCTTCACCTTTTTGGTTGCTTTGAAAATTTAGGTGTTCCCTACTTTAATGGACAACTGTTGATTCTTGCTTGTCCATATCCTCTTGTTGCTGAAGTAGATTTCTGAGCATGTCTTCATCCTCTTTAGTATTTAAAGTGCCACGTAGCTCGTTGTCAATCTCCCGCTTCAGATTATTGTTGTAGACTCTATTGCCCTCAGAGGATGGATACTTCATTCGTAGATCTATGTAGTCCTTTTGAGATATGTATGTTTGTCATCCACCATCAATCTAGTCCTGCTTGAATTGCTTGAAGGAATCCGCAAAAGAGGGTTGTTGCTAGATCCTTGGAGGGAAAGTCGCCATCTTTGGCCAAGTATTGGACTGATGTGTGTGACATGACGTCTGTCAAAGTCTCACCAATATGCTTTTGTCCTCTTGCTAGGGTTTGGCAAAGTTGCTGCTGACTTTTTCTTAGCTCCCTCAGCAGGACTGTCATATCCACATATTTGTCTTCCATTCGATCACTCGGTGCCATGATTCTCCTGACTGGCTGACAGAAGCTCTGATACCACTATAACGTACCGACGACCTACGACACCCAGACGAGACCCCTTCACCAACAACCCCACACATGCAGTGAAGTATTGCACCTGTACCAAGTCACCCGTCACCTCTGTGCAGATCTCCCGTCACCTCCGTGCAGATCTCCCGTCACCTCTGTGCGGCTCTCTCGTCACCTTCGTACGGCTCTCCCGTCACCTCCGTGCAGACCACCCATCACCTCTGTGTGGGTCTCCTGTCACCTCCGTGCGGTTCACCCATCACCTCCGTGCGGCTCACCCATCACCTCTGTGCGGATCTCATGTCACCTCCATGCGGCTCTCTCGTCACTTCTGTGCGGCTCACTTGTCACCTTTGTACGGTACTATCTTCAACCCCCTCACCGTAAGACACAATCAACACCATACATGCTCGGATGTGACAGAATTCACAATGCGGCAGTTTGATCTCCGTCAGAGTAGCACAAAATAATATAGCCAATAATATTATGTGGAACAATGGATTAACATAGGAATAAATGAGTCGTCGCCACCAGAGTAAGTGTATTCAAATAATATCTTTCATTTCATCAATCTGACAATTAAGTACAAAGTGAAATATCTGACGCGATATCTTCAACAAGAGACTAGGGTGAGGAATGACTCCCACCGAAACTGTGAATACAAAATAGGGAGGGTCTTGCACCTTCGATATTGCAATAATGCCGAATTCCAACTAGAATCACAAATACATAAGAAACATAAAATCCAGGACTACCTCCTACGATGCCAACCATAGCCTTATAAAGAGCTCCAGGAAGTTTCCCGAAGGATTACAAATAGGCCGACATACTTTAATTATTTTATTACTTTGGCCCCTTTTATTAATTAATTAAAGGTCCCTTATAATATTATTTATAATTTTGGGACCCCTTAATTAATTAATTTAATTAAGTTGCTCTATTCAAAATTTGCGGATATCACAATTTTCCACTCCTATTGACTAAAATGATTTCTTGTCTTATCCTTTAACCTACAAGATGGTAGGATCATGCTTTGATACCACTGTAATGTTCCCCCTACGATCCTCTATGGTTTGAGACTGATTTCTTAAGTTTTAATTGCAAGACTTCCCTTATTAAATCTTATTCCTAATGAGTTTGGATGATAACATGCTATTAGCAAATATCAACTTCCTTGAAATGATAACAAAATAAGGAAATGATCTATTCAGATCTGCAAATATTCTTTCCACGTGTGTGTGTGTGTGTGTGTGTTCTTTTCAAGATTGTCAATATTCTCTCTTCTTTTCTTCAATATCTATAAGATTGTTGGCTTTATATGTGAACAATCTTCTTTTATACATGCAATTTACTCTTCCTCATATTTGCATCCAGGTGGGATCGCTCTGTGTCTTATAATCCTATGACACCCGTCGATTACCTTAACTATTATCGTGTCTTCATGATTGCATCATAAATGTCGATGATAGTATTGTTAATTTCTGTCCTGACCGTTTGTTAGATGTCCCACGTGGTTGAGGAAACATCAATCATTGTTTAATAATTCTTGGTTGTCCGTCATACTCATTAATATTGTGTCGGGTTTATTGCTGTTGCATGTCACACCATATTGGATATGTTCCTTTGGACTAATTAGTCTTATCGATTTGTCAATGAAGGACTTCATTTCTTGTAGTGATGATGTAGAGCTTTGTCCAATAAGTATGTGATCGCAAACTGTTATATCCTCCATCATATATTTCTCCATCAAACTTCCTTAATGAATAATGGATGATATAAATATCAGATCTGCTGACTTCGCCATAGCTGACGTTTGTTGTCTTTGACTATGCAAAATGTCATACTAATGATCACTGTCTAACATAACTTAGTTGAATGTAGTAACCACTTATGTGGATATAATCACTGTCCACACTATGTTTATTTCTAACCCTGACATTATTGCAATCTTAAAAGACGGGGGTTTCTATCCCTATGTCGAGTATCCCATATATTTCGGATTCTTTTTCTTCTGTGATATCTAACGCTGCTTTGTTCAATCGCTGCATATCCTCTCCTGTCGAAGTTATAATAGTCTATCTCATATGAATTCGATCATGGTATTCTTTGTTGATTATATGATAGTCGATAACAATTATCTCTTGTAGATTCCGAGACTTATAAGTAATCATTTATATTAATCTTAAAAAACCAGTCTCTGACTATCGTGTCTGATTGCTCAGCGATACCTATAGGTGATTTGGCAGTGTGGTGTCAGTTAACTAGATTCTTGATCTTGATCAAGATGTCCATTATCATGTAATACACAATCGTCCTCATCCATTGTCGTTATTCCAGACTACACCCTTCATTTAATCTGTCTTCATGTATGACTGTTGCCTTTTCAACCGTGATTACTATCGTAATTGTATGATCCCCTTGCATTCTATTTTATACCCCCCTTTATACCTTATTTTCTTCTAAAGTCGTACCCCTTGGTAGATTATATATTATATTAATAATAAATAATATATTATTTATTTATTATATTGAATATATATTATATTATTAATATAATAATATGTATTAATATATTATATGATTGTAATAGATTATATTACAAAAAAATTATTTATTTTAATTCTATCATTTTTATATTAAATTTAATTATTATTAATTATTTATCTTGTAACCATAATTTTATTACTATTTATTTATTTAGAAAAATCTTATTATTTATTATTAAATCCTATTCTAGAAAGGGGACATCACAGGAACTCACTGATTTGGATGAGATTGATCCTTATAGCGATTGAACAGGGCAGGATGAGTAGCCCCCATTGTTTTATTGAACATATAATTCTTGATTTTGAGAGGCAAGCATTGGATGATGTGGGTGCAATAGGAGATATAGGATTGGATGACTTTGATGAGGCTGAGGAGGAGTCATTGCCATCTACTAACAAGGTTGAGGTCGAGCTAGATCCACAAGCACAACCTTCTATACCAAGCATGGAGCCACAACAGACTCCAATGATTAGAACCTCATACACTCCCCGACATTTCACTAGATTGTAGAAGAGGAAGATGTAAAATATTGTATTTTGTAATATGTAATTTATGAATTATGATAATGATTTCCAAAGGCAATAATCATAAATTCATAATAGTTGTCAGCTATCTATTGAATCAGCCATCAGGATTGCACATGATGATACGATTTTGTCCTCAGCTTGTAATCAAAATTTCAAATTGATCAAATTCAATTGAAAGGACTTTAGTACTCAATTATAGACTCATTGGATACATCTTGTAATTGAATTTAGAAACTGTGTTTCTAAAGAAATTTATGCAATTTTTTAAGTTGCCGAGTTAAAAGTTTTGTGTCTGTCAAGTTTTGCCGAGTCTGAGTCTACCAACAAATGTTGTTCCGAATGAAAGGAAATTATTTCTTCCTAGGATTGAGGGAGCCATTCGGCACACACTAGAAAGGCCACTTCATGTAAGGAAAAACAATCACCAATGCGGGCCAGCAGACAATAAATGGGGTATATCAGTTTCCCAACTAATCAGAATGAACTTCCATCTTAAAATACAGAGCTTGGTAAGTTTCAGGTTCTCTACCTTATTAAGACAAAAGGTTATTAAAAGAACCAGAACCTCTAATATTTAATGCAATAACTAATAATAATAGTAGCAAATACCAAATTATGCATTGAAAATACTAAGCTCCCCCATCAAAACAGTTCCTTTATCCCACACTTTATGCAACAAACTGTTTCAGCACTCGGGTATAAAAAAGAGAACATACATTCAAACTAAATGCATCAATGAATTTGAACACTAGCACTAAATTCAAAGGCCAATGAATGTGAGGAATGAATCCATGCATGTAGAGGATGATAGACAAATTATCATGATTTTATAAATAAGGAGCTGGATATTCTACTACAAAGCAATATGACATTCATACAAGAAAGGTTGGTCATGTACTTGTTTCCGACTGCGCTTTCCTTTTCCAAGCTCTGTGAATACCTCAACTTTCTGTTCCTCATACTTGTCTTTAAGCAAATCCTCCCAGTACTTGGCTCGCTCAGCCGCAGTTACTTCTGCAAATTTGCGATCTGCTTCTGCTTGTTTCCTTGCCTCTTCAGCCCTAGCTGCTTCAGCCTCCTCTTCATCTATATACTCAAAATTTGCTACCTAAAAAGTTTGTGAGCTGACAGCAATTAATTTACGTTTTAAAGTAACCTTAAACCCAACATATTCAAAAAACAAACAATAATTTCAAGGGAAATTGATGCAAGTTACTAATCCTGTGCACCTCAGAAGTCTGAAATAAGAGTTTAATTTATCATAATGATAATAACAACAAAATGAACAGGTTACAGGATAGTCTACAACAATTGGGTAAGACGATTGGCAAGGCTTCATTCAAACTCAAGCTTGGTAATGAGGTCAAGACTCAAAACCCAAGATGACAAATTTGAATCATGTGTAAGGCAACTAATGTGAAAAAGTCCCCTTGTTCCCGTAAGGAAGTTGTGCAGTGTCTAAGCTGGGAACTATGATCTTTAAATCACCTAATTTCACGATATTAGAGTACTCTGAACATACAAAAGAAGTATGTCTTACTGAAACATAAATGAACTGCTCTTAAATAAAAGTAGAGTAGTATAGATTTTTAGATTCAGGTTTTGAACATTCACCCACCTTGTGCAGTTAATTGGTGATCTGTGTACATTTAAATAAAGAAAAATAGGTATCACGAGTCACGTCAACAGCATGTGCACTTCTAATGAAAACAAATTCCAGCAAAGAGAATGTGCAAGTGGAAGTCACAATTAGATGGAACAATTGGACACTAAAGTTTTGTTGCTGATAGATTAATGAATAAAGCAAAATACAGTTTTCTTTAAAAAGAGAAAAGTCCATTCAGATAAATCAAAGCTGACAGATGCAGATTCCAAAACCAATCTACAAAATAGCATTTTGGGGTGTGTCCTCAGGAGGGAAAAGTGCTGCCCCGAGTACAATATTTTCTGTTTCCAAGACTTTGACCTGTAGTTTACATTCAATTATTTTTGGGTTGGAAAAACATACTCAATCATTACACTACAAAATTTTAAGACTTCAGCTGTATCAGTTGTCTTGAAAGGGGAGTAGACAAACTCCAGGAGGATGGGTGTTTGCCTTTCCTCATACACACTGGAGCTCTAAGCATACTGGGGCTCAAATCTAAACCTTTTTCCTAGCAACGTCCTATCTAAATCAGTCTGCCTGTCCCAATGGAAAACTTTCATGCAAGTTATGAAATATATGGGATAGACATACTTCAACATTTTCAGTTGAAATCTAATGTTTTGAGGGTACATTTTCCTTTCAAATTGCGGATTTTAAGCTTATAGGTTCATCAGTTGAAGACATTTTAAACATTTCTGAGGTGCTTATAACTGAGAAAGAGCAGCCGATATCAAGATTTCCATGCATGTAATATTTTCAGTTAAATGAAAATACTGGGTGTAGATAAATCTCAAATTATGAACATAAGAGAATAGCAAGCTTGTCTTTGAATACAGTTTTGCATAAGCATAATTTGTTATTTACTATATGAAAAATCTTCTAATAGAATAAATTCAAAAAAGGATACATTGAATTAAAAAAAAGATACATTAAAACTGGATTTGATTATCCTGAATAAGATATTTGCACTTTCCACAAAGAAAATCTGATCTAACATAACAAGATAACTTGAGCCAACCTTTTCAAAAATATAGCCGAATCAGAAGATTGGCAATATGTTAGTCAATTGAATGCCATAGTGTTAGAACATGAGACATTTCACTCTAAAGCAACTAGTATACAGGAAGCGTGGAAGTGTCCAGTTCTGAAAGCCGAAAGCATGAAATTAAAGTACCCAAGCACAACCAACCAACAAACACTTTCATATAGAAGTTGGGAGTATGCTTCTTCTTTGATTATATGTTAGATATTTTGGATAAGCTTATTATGCTAACCATAGATTCATTTTGCCAGGAATACTAAACAAAGACCTTATCTTACCTTGTATTAGGTTAAAATGTCCAAGCCAACCCATATATAAAGAGTAAAGAATAAATGTCAAATTTGCTTTCATATTTTGCAAATATATAATATTATATATCTTTAGAACTATGAAAATTCTTTGGATTTCTACAAATTTTTGCTACTCCTTAAATAAAATACAAAAAACATTTTCATTTATATCTTTTGTCCATACAAATTTAATGCCGAAACTGTTAATATTGTTAATGTTTTGGCCTTTATGGCAAAGATCAACGCATTGGACAAAGTGGCAATAATAATAATTAATATATTGGATATATTATTGATATATTTAATTATGATAAAATCGGTTGGATAATAATAATAAATATAAAAGGTATATTTATTATTAAGGATTGATTTTAATAATTAAATATGAAGCAAATAATATAAAAGAATATATTATTATTAAGGACCAAGTCAGCCAGTCCTTGAGGGAAAGAGTTATGACTCTTGGAGAGTCGTCATTATGTATAAATAAAGAGAGTAGATCTGCTCAAGGAACTCACTGAAAATATAATGTGATAAGTACTTGAGCAGAATTACAATTGCATATTCTTAATCATTTTCATCCTCTACTTGAGCGATTTATTTCAGATCACTTAGAAGCGAAATTCAAGGTTTGAATTGGAAGAAGAAGAGC
>MU228409.1:2226862-2241721 GCA_018584345.1 Thuja plicata
GGGTTATAAATATGGATTCATTCTTAGAGCTGATCATCGAATATTTTTTATTAAAATTGGTCTTGGGAATTGTTCCTGGTTATTCTGAAATCTGTGCCCTTGCTGAAGTATAAGGGTCAAATTAGTTTTCTAGAAGACTGATTCTTCTGAAGCTAATCTGCAATTGATTGTTGTTGTATAATCAATTCATCTTCCTTCGAACTGTTCATCTGTGGCTGAAGGAAAGAAAGTCATTCTGAATTCTGGTGTTTCCTTGAACTGAGACCTGCACAAGAGGTCGTTTTCCATTCCAGCAAAGAAGGAAGTTCGCGCTGGGCAGATTCTCCATAGTTACGGCTAGTGGATGAAGCATTTCCTCCACATTTGCGGGTAGACAACTGGGCCCGATAATTAACGGCACACACCTTGTAGACAAGCCGCACGGACTGTGTTGTGTGTCGTGGTGTTGTATGAACCCGCGGGTGAAGGAAGAACCATTAGTTCTCACGGTTTAGCGTCGCGTGAGGCTCCCTCCAATAGGCGCTAATACACTACATGTTGCCGCCCGTGGATATTTAGAGTTCCTATGCGTAGAGATAGTGCGTGGCACTCACATATCAAGGCACGTGTGGAACCAGCCAAAACACAGGTTTTTCTCATATTTTGTATTTCCTGGAATCAATAATAAACGACACATACTAAAAAGTGTCTGTAATTCATGATCAAGTATTTGAATTAAATGCATATGATATGATATGATTATTAAAATTTAAATTCAAAAAGCTACGTTATTTCTCCTATTGGCAAAGATTTTGAATTTATTAGAGAAATTGAGAAAGAGCCAGGTTGGGCTCATTACACACCGGAAACATAATGTGATAAGTACTTGAGCAGAATTACAATTGCATATTCTTAATCATTTTCATCCTCTACTTGAGCGATTTATTTCAGATCACTTAGAAGCGAAATTCAAGGTTCGAATTGGAAGAAGAAGAGCAGATATTGAAGTGCGAACTATACCAATCTGGAGTAGACCTTGATAGTGAATTAAAGAGCAGATTGGAGGCTACTAAGAGCAGAAAAACTAGGGCAGAATACAAGGACAATTTAAAGCAGCCCTAAAGGTTTAATTAAGGCAGATCAAGAAGGGCGAACTAGGGCAAATTGGAGCAGCCCTAGAAGAGCGAATTGAAGACCTTCAAGAGCTGATTCATAACAGTCATTGAGTACAACATTAAGGGACTAATTTGAAGAATACAAAGTGCAGATTTGAAGCCAACAAAAGGATAAATTCAGACCTTCAAATCCGGGTTTTATCTTTTTTTTACTTGAGAATATTTATTATATCATGTGTCTTAGTATTTGAAAGACCTCTATAGATTGTATATTCCTTGTTAGAATCTGAAAACATTAACAAATATTAATAGCACAAAAAGGAACTAGTGTACATTCATGCAAAATTAATCTTGTTAGAACAAGCTTCTCAAGACATCTTTACAAAAATTGAAAGAAATGCTTATCTGCGGAGAAATAGAATACAAGGCCTTTCTAAAATATATTTGTAGAACTATAGCCAATAGATTTGGTAAAAAGGTGAATCCAAAGATTCATTGTGTATATTTAACCCAAAGTTACAAGACTCGCCCGGACTAGCCGAATTTCAATGCCTCATCGAACTCGCCAATTCTAGGTGAGTCCTGATGGCTAGACTTGGCCGACATATCTGCCTCAAAAAGTCATTAAAAAAAAAAAACACTTGAGGCTTTGTTTTTTTTCACTTGTATTTCTTCTACAACCCTAAAAATTATTTAATTTCATCTTGTTGGCAAAACAGGAAGAGAAAACATAGCTGTGAGGAAAAATAAGAGTGCATTGTAGGACAACCGACAAGGAGAGAAAGCAAAAATCCATCATCAAATCACATTTATGCAGCTACATTCTCACATTTGGTGTATCAAGAGGTGTCAAAGTTCGATTAAAAGAAGTTTGCATTTGATTTCAAGTTTGATTGAAAAGGTAAGCTTGATTTTTTGTTTTGTTTTGTTTTTAACAAAAATTGCATTGTTTTAGCTTTTTTTACATTACTACTCCTTTCCATATTAAATTGTACTAAATAAAGAAAGAACAAACCCTACATTTTGTTTCGGAACAAACCCTACCTTAACTTTTGGAAAACACCATACATTGTTTTCTATAGATTAGTTTAATAATTCTAAATGACAATTCACAAATGTTAATTTTTTGGTCATTGTATTATTGCAACACCCTTGAGCAGTTTAAATCATTTTTTCACAATGTCTACATCCAGAAACCTAGTAGAAAAGACCCTTGTTGGAGAGATGTTGATATTGAACTTGAGCCAAAAAAGGCAGAGGCAAAATGTACATATTGCAAAACAACTTTCATGGAGGCATTAATAGACTGAAGTATCATCTTGCATGCATTCTCATCCATGATGCTATGGTATGTGATCCCGCACCTTCTAAGGTTGTTTGTGAGGTGCAAGTGCAATTAGAAACTTTTGAGATGCAAAAAGAAATGAAAAAGAGGCAAAGGGAGGAGTTGACATCCATAGGTGGGGTTGGAGAGGCTTCTTCTATGCCTCCATTTCGTATTAGTGCTAGTGCTTATGCCAGTGCTAGTGCTGGTGTTCGTGCTGGTGCTGGTGCTGGTGCTAACCTTGGTCCTAGAATTCACAAATCTAGGATGGATTCATATTTTTTGCCACGCACTACTCCTAGTTCCCTACCATTGCTTGAGAGCATGGGTTGGAACAAGGAGGCACATAATGCAACTAAATTTGTAATTGGAAACTTTTGGTACTATTGCGCCATTCCATTCCATGCAAACAAGAAATTCTTATTTGTTTAATTGTTTTAAAATATATAGTTTTTATTTCTGTCTCATCCATTTTTAATTTTAGATGTATGTTGAATTCAAATTTAAGGTTAAAACCTTAATTTTACATTCTTAATTTTTTTGTGACGTGTTAGGTCTCCTTATTTTCAAAATACGATTGATGTCATAGTTATTTGTAGGGCAAGGTTCAAAGCCCCTACTAAAGATGAGTTAAGGGGCTCAACTTTAACTCAAAATGTGGCTGATATAAAAGCCACAATAGAGGAGCAGCACTCAATAAGTAGCACGAAGGGTTGCACCATCACGACCGATGGTTGGACCTACAGGAGAATAGGACACTGCTCAATTTTCTTGTTTCTTATGCAGGTGATTGTACTTCCCTCAATGCATTGAATTTGATTTAGTAATTAATATGTTTAATTTATGCTTTTTTGAAATTAGAATAACTGATTTTCCTTCTTTTTTCACGCAGCACCATGCTCATAAAGTCAATTGACGCCTCAAGAAATGTAAAAAATACCACATATCTTTGTGAGGCTTTAGAGGAAATCCTACTTGAGGTGGGCAAGGAGAATGTGGTTCAGGTGGTGACCAACAATACCACAAATTATGTTGCTACAGGTGGACCTTTGATGGAGAGGTACCCCATAATATTTTGCACTCCATGTGTCGCCGATTGCCTTGACTTCATATTGGAGGATCTTGGCACGATCACAACATGTGTGCATATGGCCAAAAATATAGTCACTCATGGGTCCTTAGCCTAATGAGGCAATACACAGGGCTGAGGGAGCTGGCTCATCCCGGAATATAGTTTTACTACTAATTGCATCACATTACAATCCTTGATTCGGTCAAAAGAAGCTTTGAGGCACATGTTTGTTGATGAGGATTTCACTTGCTTATCGAACGCTACGACTACTACAAGGATTGATGTGGTGAAATGCATATTTGATGAGCCAAGCTTTTAGGATTGATGTGGTGAAATGCATATTTGATGAGCAAAGATTGTGAAGGTAAAATTTAATTCTAGTTCTACATTATGTTTTAATTTATATTCATATTTTTTTCTATTTTTATTTTCATTCACTCAAGTTAATGTTTCACAATATTTTTGGTTCACTGAGCCCTTAGTAGTTTTACGTGTTGTTGATGGAGAGAAGCCTACAATGGGCTACATATATGAGGGCATGCATATGGCCAAGGAGGCCATTAAAGCCGTCTATGAGAGCGTTCAGGGTAAGTATCATCCGATTTTGGCTAAGTTGCCGATTCGGGTGCGAATGCGGATGCGGGTGGGCGGATGCGGGAAATTTTTTTTTGGGGGGGATGCAGGTGCGTTTGGATGCGTATATATATATATATATATATATATATTTTTTAAATATATATATATAATATAGGTAAGTACTACGTTACACCTGTTTTAATTAAATTAAGATTATATTTAAAAAATATATTTTTTTAATCATATTTATTATATAGTTACTAACTCTTTTTTATTGAAGATAGATTATAACTAATATTTCATCAATATAATTAAAAGAAGAATTGTTAAAATTATAATAATTAATAATTTCAACAATATTCTTATTACTTGTTCATAAACTTGTCCTTGTATTTGCTAATATAAAGTGAAAGCCATTAAACGCTGAATAGACATTCCTACACGTCTAAATTAAATTCGGCCACCTTATCTTGAAAATGCAAAATTCAATCCACAAATCTTGGGAGAATGTTATGTTATCATTGACATGAAACTGCTACAAATTCAAGACAGAGTCGATACAAGTGCGAACCCGGTGGTGATGGTAACTTGTTCTTGTTATGATCTTCGTTTGATGGTTTTGGAAGTTTCGAATATGTCATGAATACCAATGCAATTCTCCTATCATTGCGTTGATCTTATACACCAAATGAATCCTTGCCTGAGCATGTATTAACGATGGTTCCACTGTCAAGCCAAAGGTCTCAGAGCATGAATTCACAACGCAATCAAGGAATGTTTCAAATAAGATAGTCCTCAATAAATGGAAAAATGTGCCACACTCGGCCAAGGGAACATTTTAAATAAATTCCTCTTTGCAACCCACAATATGATCATCCAAAGCTACCAAGGAATCTGTCCGAGGAATAAGAATGTCCACGGAAAAACTCCCTGAGCACTCACAGCGTAAAGAATTAAAAATGAGGAGTATACATGAAAAGTCCCAGACCGCAATTTTCGTTACTTTATTTGCCTCAGAGGAATTCGAGTAAATGCTGCTAACAGAAAACTCTAGTGGAATTCAGTACCATTTTTCTGAATCCGCCTGGATGCTCTATGGATGCCTCCGGGAAGCGCATCCCAGGCATCTGGATGCGTCTGGATGCTTTTGGGAAGCATCCGGGCGCCTTGGATGCACTTCCGGGCGGCACCGACAGGGCATCCGCTCTGGCACCCGCATCCACAGGCACCCGCATCCGCATCGAGCCCAAACAGGCACGCATCGGTAACTAAAGATTTTGGAGATCATTGATAGGAGATGGCACCTCTAGCTTTACAAGCCCCTCTATGCAACTGCTTATTTCCTCAATCCAGCAATCCTATACCACTCTGATTTCAAGGTGGATGAGGAGGTTCTTAATGGGCAGTGGTAGAGCGGATGTCGACTAGTAATACCAGCCATATAGTCTGCAGGATAGAGGCCTTTACCAATGCACAAGGAGAGCTCATTCATTGTCAAATGTGCAAAGATAGTTGGAAGATATTGCAGGCAGGAAAAAATAAATTTAAGGGCATAATTTAACTTTAGAAATGTAATAAAATTTTCCTCTTTTTATATTATTATTAAATGTTGAAACTTGAAACTTAAAGTTGGAAATGAGATTGAATCGGTTAGTTATAACCCTTATGTTGCCATCTATTCACAAGGTCTCTCTAAGATTTAATTATCACACTACAGTGTTGAACAACCAAAATATAAGTTCGAAATAAGCAACAAACGGTTATAGTGAGACCCCATTATAGAACAGAAGATATTGAAACTACTCAAATGCTTTATGAAGATATGTATCATTGAAAGACATTTCAATCCTCCATTTATTATATTTGTCACTCCTATGCCTATCTATAAATAGGTTTCCCATATAGGTCAATCAATATGGCTTTACATGTTGAAATTGAACAATCAAAATAACAGTTTATAAGCCAAAAAACAAAGAAGAGTACAAGATCATCTTATATGTTAGTGTACAGTATAGAAACGACCACATCTCACATGCAAGAAACAAAGATAAGGAGAAATGACAGCACCATAGATATTCAAAGGCTAGAACATATTACCTTAAAAGCCTTTAGAAAGCCATTCTCTTCTTCTTCATCTGCCACTGCCTCCTCGCTGACAACTAGCGAGCGGTCAAGCAATCTTTCAAAAAAACATTTGTAACCCAAAAATCAGAAACAATTGTATTAAGCAGAAAATCAAATTGCATGATTCATGGTTAGATGTGAATGTCATGCAATCTACCTGTCTATAGCTGCATCATCATAATGAATTTGCCTGGCCTTCCCAGACTCGTCATTTTCATCAGCAAACAATTCTTTTGCTCCATAACGTAAGATATCATCCAGCTCTTCCTAAAAAAGGAGTAGGCTATTAGTAATATGAAAATCAGATTGTTTGTAAGAAGGGTACTTTAACTTAATTGTACACATGCAACGGTCAAAAAAGGTATGCAAGAGCATTAATGCCATAAAAAGAAGAGACATGCATGATAAATGTGTATTAGTTTTGCTCCTAAATACCTGATTAAGAACTTGGGTTTTCAACCGTCCAACCACAAGGTGCTCAAGAATCATTTTCTTCTTCGTTAGCTGCATCATTCGCTCATCAATGGTTCCTCTATTAACAAGCCTAAAAATTATCACCTGTAAAGTGTGATCATCCAAATTCATTTGAGTCTTTAAGCAAACTTGAATATAAGTTTGAAGAGGTAGATAGAGCTTAACATTTGAAAGTACAAAGAAAAATCAGTAAAGTAGACCTTATTTATTTGTCCCAGGCGGTGAGCCCTAGCCATTGCTTGCAAGTCCGCGTGTGGATTCCAATCACTGCATATAGTTTGAACAATGTGAAAAAACATTAATAAATCAAGAAGCCTAATGTTATTGAAACAATCAAAATGCAATGATAGAGATACTCCCACTGTCCACATATTATAACTAGATTACCTGTCATATATTATAACAGTATCTGCAGTTGCTAGATTAATTCCCAGTCCGCCAGCTCGTGTTGAAAGAATAAAACAGAATCTTGCAGAATTGGGTGCATTAAACCGATCAATTCTTATTTGTCTCTCCACCCCACTTACATGTCCATCAATTCGTTCATAGCTCCATTTCTTTCAATCAAATATAAGGGCATAAGAAAAAAACAGGCAAGCGATAACACCAAATCTCACATTTACAAGACCACTGAATAATGATAAATAGCGTGAAAAGCTCCTTAAGAAAAGCATTAAGCAAAAGAGACCCAAACAAATACCTTATAACTGAGATAATCTTCTAATATGTCTAACATGTGCTGAAATTGTGAATAAATTAGCACTCTATGCCCTTGTTCTTTGAGTTTAACCATCATCTTGTCTAATAAATACAGTTTACCAGAAGCCTCCAACAACTGCCTGCAACACAACAGAAAAAATTAAGAACCCTAAATGACAATCCACAGCACTGAAACAGTTTCCACCATTAGAAATCTTGCACTATTCTTTGATGCTAAGAATCATTTCAGAAAACAGGGTTATTTCTCAAAAGAAGACCTGTTAGCTTCATGCGCATTGGCAATTAGTGGCTCCGCTCCTTCTAACATGTAAGGATGTGCACAAATCTTTCGAAGTTCCATTACTACATTATTGAGGGAAATCTAAATCATAAAATCATATTAGATCATGATAAACTCTTCATACACAAATCATGAGAAACTTAAGAATGCATGGCACCGACCTGTGGACCACCACGGCGGGAAAGAATCTGATAGTTACGAGTAAGAACGGCTTTATAATATTCTTTCTGCATGGAACTCAATTCAACACGTAGAATGAGTTCCTTTTTGGGCGGTAAATCTTTCATCACATCTTTCTTTACTCCTGCAAGAAAAACCAGTTTTATAATAATCACTTGCAGGTTCCACACACAATCCAGTTTACTGATGTCATAGATAAGTCTCAACTTTCAAAATTTTGTTCAAAGAGATTGTGCACAGTAGTCTATTGATGACAACATTAATATAAAAGCAATCAAGATACTCCCAAGACATAGGATAGAATGCCAGAATTAAAGCACAAAACAAAAAGGTCATACAGACATGTACATAACAGTCAATGAAGAAGACACCCACTAAAACCGAAATTTGTTATCTGAGTAATATAATGTCATATGTCAGTACAAAGCTTATTCTTAGGGTGTATAAATTCAAAAACAATATGAACTCATAGTTAAACTCTTGGGCATCTAAAGCTTTGTTTGGGTTCTCCAGTCCCCTTTAGAGTCCATCTAAGTATCTCATGGGTTCCACTTCACTTATTATGTGTTAACTTATCCTTGAATATATAAATTCCTAATCTTTATATCTCTTTAATAGTTCAATAATATGTACATACCGTAACTAAATTAAAAATAGTAGGGATTTGTTGAGACAAGCACACTGTGTGTCGTGCTTATTGCAAATTTGGAAGATGTTTGCACGAGTCACAGAAAATTAGTGCTGGTGCCAGTGAATTCATCCACCCTAATCTTAAGATTCCATAACTTACAACTGTAAAGAAGCATAAACCTCAATGCCAATGTGCTGGACAAGATAAATTTGAAGCAAAGTTCAAATACAGCAGTTGAGCTTAACTCAAAAGAAACAGACTTATTGGGAGGGAAACACAACCTTTGGACGCAAGTTGGTTTAATGTGATGACAGTAGCAAGATCCCATACCAATAACCTCGACATACAGTTTTCATTGAAGATGGTCAAGCATGTAAACAAGTGGTCAGAGGATATGGTGAGACTCATAAAGATAGGYRTAGGCACCATGTATGGCAGGCATAGTCAYGTATATTCAGCAAAACTATTGGGCATGCAACATGAATCCATTTGAATGTTTACAGTTCATTGAATCCTGCAAAATAACCTTCTTTCCCATGTTGCAACATGAACTCRTGCATACYGAGTTCAAAATTATTTTCRAAGAGAAAACAGAGGATAATGACATTACTCACTGATTCGATATTCAAGGAAATGGAATTATCATCTCAACCTTCTGAGGGTATTCAAACTGTAAAACTGTGGAGCAATGATGCAAAAAGAATGAAAGGCAAAAAGCTTGATGAAAAGAAGCAGATACAAAGACCAGAAATAAACTGTAAACTGAAGTTGCATGATTCAACTGTAGTCACAAATTATAGAAAAATATTTTTGGAATATGCTTTCAAAATACGTACAGTAAAAGCAAGATGAAGTTAAATAAACAGTTCTCTGCACCTGGAAGTATAGTTATGATTGCTAATACCACAAGAAGTTTCCAAAGTCTAAGCAAAACTATTGTGATTGATCCCAGTATTTCAGAGTCCCAAGTAAAGTCGGACACATGATATAGAAATGCATATGCATGGAAGCTACTGTACATAAAGCCGATAATCCAAGGTAAATTAACATTAGCTCGTGCTAGCCTACAGCCTTCAACCACTTAAGTCAATGGACACTATGCTAGGTACAGTTTCAAGAAATCCAACAAAGCAATAGATAAGAGATTGTGAATATGGCCAGGCTAAGATCCATTAATATTGCAACACTATCTGCTAACTGCATTCGATGTAAATTGACACGAGAGCTTCATTGGATTTTACAATAAATAAAAAAATGAGGTATACACATTCAATACAGCAAACAATCTGCCCTTATATTACTAATTTACCAGTGGATGGAAAGGTGACTATTCTGGTATACAGACAGGATTGGCAAGCAACTCAGGACAGGTCACCCTTACAAAGGCTGTTTACAAAGGAACTCATGCCACAAAAAGCCTCCTAGTGATAATGACAAGAGAAGGTTTGTCAACATTTGTAAAGGAAGAGATTCATCTTAAGAAACAAACAAAAATTTATATTCCAATGTATTCAATGTAAATGCTCTGAATAGCAATGATAATTCTTTCACCACCTTAATACTAGTAAGGAAATTAGAATTCTAGCAAAAAAATCATGAGATACAGATGGATTGACATAATTTAGTACATCCCACTGAACTATAATTTTAGGATCAAACATGGAAATTATATGACCACACAAAGGAGGGCAGGAAAGTATTAAACTTGTTTCCCCATGGGCCTAAAAGGCGTTACATCCCTTTCTTGAAGACTTTTCAAATAACTGTAGTAACTGTTTCATGAGAAGTATGAAGTTATTGATTTAATTATGACAATTAAGGAAATAATGAAGATAATTGATTTAATTATAAGGTTTATGGAAATAATGAAGTTATTGATTTAATTATGAGGTTTATGAATTAACGATGAATATGGAAATTAATATTCAAGAATGAATAGTGTTATATACTGATGTAATAATCTAGATGATTATGTTATTTTGGAATAAATGTAAGTATGGCTAATTTTGTCTTATGTCAGCGGATGCAGGAGAAGATCGCCCTCGTGAATGAACGGAGAGTATCATCAGAGAGAGAGAGAGAGAGAGAGCAGATGCGTGAAGGAAAGTCGGAATTGCCATCCGAATAGGAACCTATAGCCAAGTATCTTGGTCATCAGGTCATTGGGTTAGGGTTTTGTTAGCCTTAGTCTCCTATGGTCATGGCGGGGTTCGTAAGTCGTTTCATTATCCTTGATCTAATTAAAGAATTAATAATTCCTTGTAAATAAGAAAGTTTCATTAAGATCTTCCTCTATTGATTTAATGGGACAACCTTATTCCTCTCTACATTATTTATATATATGTGTGTGTGTGTGTGTGTATAACATGTGCGTTGTATGCCAAATATCAAATGTACATATAGACAAATTGATAAGAACTACATGCGTACTTACATACATATAGTCGTAAAATAGTGAAGGATTATGTTATGTATCTACGATGAGTTTGGAGATCTGAATACACAGACGTAAATATTGGCACTAAGTAATATGGACATGCACGCGTTATATGTAAATATCTGAAGATAATATCTATCATCATATTAATCATATTCAAAAGTATTATGGCGGCAAGTTTATTATTTTAAGAATTTAGATTTTCTTTCTCCTGGAATGGCAGCAAAAACAGTTAGAAAGTTGCTTCAAAATCTAAATAACATTTTGTCGGCATCATTGTTTTGGAGAAAAAATATAGCAGTATTTGACAGCGTTGAGTAGAAAATGTGATGCAGCATCAATTGCTGGATTTATTGCAGCTTTGCAAATAGCTAAAAAGCGGTAGATCGAGCACATTTAATCAAGAATGACCAAGATCAAGGTGTAGTAAAATTAACCCATGATTCAAATAATCTTCCTTTTAAAATCTGTAGAGATTACGAATGTGTTCTTTGACTTTTTACAATGGATTATATTCAACAAGGTCACAAATATCATATAAGGGGAAAGACCAATATTACAGAAAATGAAACCACCTCCGAGGTTCTTTTGTGATTAGTGTTTAGATACTCTTCATAACCTAGGTCTTTGTACCTAGTACTTCTATATTGTAACTGAGTGTACCTTTAAGTCCCATTGACCTGATGCAGTCATTTGGGAAGAGTAATATAGTTTTTTTCTTTCTTCATTTGCAGAGAAAATGAAGGATTCATAACATTACATAAAAATCTATTTTGATCATCTGTGCGCATTATTATTCTTTTTTCTCTTTACTGGTGAGCTAATGAAGGATCCACAGCATTACATAAATCCCAGAAATTATAAACCAGTTCAAAACCGTTTGTAGGTTACTGAGAATGGTGGTTTAAAAGCCAATCCTCAACTTCCAACTTTCTTAAGAAAGGTACTGTAAGGTATTGTAAGAAGACAACCATGGTTTGTGTTCCAGTCCAGCGGGATAACTGAGTCATCATTGACTTGCAGTGTATTAGTAACTCACCCTTTTCTTATCAACTTTTCATAAAGGTTCTGCAGAATCAGAGATGTAATTGTGGAATCACAACAATGTAAATAATTTAGTAGTAAATGCCATGCACTTGTATTTTCACTCAATACTTCACCCATGCAGTGATATATAATGATGCTGCTGGTTTCTCCGGCTCGAATATTCCTCCAAAAATGCAACATAATAGTCTCCCGTGGTGGTCTCCCCCTTTCAAATTCATCAACTCCATGCTTCATTGAGGGGAACTTCCATCCACCTTCCATCAAAGTGCTTTCTGTACTTGTATTTAGATCTTAATGCTCGCAATTAAATTTCTTGCTAGGTTTACATTATTAAGTGGTCAGCTTTTTGCTACTTCTCATTTTCTTGCAGCCTCTTGCGATTAAAATTCTCTCCCAAGTATGAATATTTTTACTTATTATTTTTCTCATTTTTCATTCGATGTTATCATGCTATTAGCTATATATTATATATTATAATTTATGTTTTACCTTTTAAGTTTTGATTCTTGAATTTCAAAATTAAATACTAAACATTGTAAGCAAACTCAACAAGTTACAAGTTAACACTACCAGATTTCCACAATCCATATGAATGTATTTACTTTTTTCTGGGTTCGATTGTGTAACAATTTTTTTAGCATCAACGTTTTGCATAACACTACATGATCCATCATCAAGATGCAAAAGAGCAAAGGAAATCAAGTTACAAGTTCTTCAGCTGAGGGAATCAAAGCACATACTCTGTCCACTCAATCAAGCACAACTGTTTGGGTGCGAAAAGAGAAGGATTTTGTTTAAATAACTCCAACCTTTGTCTCATCACATAAGAAAACCTATGTTCCATGGGGACTCGTCCCCTGGGTTTTTTTGACTCGCTCCCATCCCCGGTACGGTATAGGGACGCGACAACATCATTTTCCCGTCCCCCCTCTCGTACCCTTTTTCGCAAAATTTGGAAACAGTCCCTAAAACGGCTTTGAAAGTGGTCAAGGATGGCTAGAACTCCCCAGGACGGCTAGGGGATGCCTAGAAGTCCCATACCCATCTCGGGGACTTCTGGCCATCCCTTATGGCCCAAGCCAATTTTGGATTGCCAGTGTTAAAAAATAAGACATTTTTAAATTTGCAAAAAGGTTGGCTGGCCCAGAAGGACACCCAAACCACACTTAACAATGCCAAAACCTAATCTAAGCATAAAATAACCAAAAAGAAGAAAAAGAAATTTATTTTCACATTTGCAAAGGAGAAGAGCAGCAAGAGACGGAGCAACTGGTCAAGGAGTGAACAATAGTTAAAAGGGGAGGTTAGGGCATCAAATCTATTTGATTTAGACTTTTAGACCTACCATCTACTGATTATGGACAGTTATCTATTATTACGGACTTCTATGTTTACTGTTTAGTAGTTCAGTTTTAGTATTTACATTTTAATATCTTTTGTCATTTCATGGTTGAAATTCGGAGCCTTTGGGCATTTTTGTTATATGTATGCCATACATTGACAATGAAAGCATTTGAATTTTGTTAATTTGCTTATCGATTCACATGTGAAATCTCAAATCAAGTCTAATACTATGCATTAAGCTTCTAAAATGTCTATAATGAATGCTTTAACAATGTTATGATATGCATACTTGAAATTTCTCTCTATATAAAAAAATACCCCTATTTTTTAAATAGTCAACCCCTACCATCCCTAAACAATTGGCCCTAAGCTGTATCCATACTGGAAACACATCCCAGTCCCCTAAACCATCCTCGTCCCCGAAACTCCATGGAACATAAAAGAAAACTAAACACATGAAGGTGTGACAAAGAATTGCGATCTAACACATAAGTGCACTGATTTAGATCTTAGATACCGATGCGGGCTCCGAAGAGCTGGATGCTGATGCGGGTGCCTACAGATGCGGATGCCCTGTGGGTGCCACCCGGAAGCGCATCCCAGGGGCCCGGATGCCTGTGGGTGCCACCCGAAAGCGCATCCCAGGCGCCCGGATGCTTCTGGATGCTTCCCAGTGGCACCCAAAGGGCATCCGGGTGCTTGGGATGCGCTTCCGAGTGGCACCCAAAGGGCATCCAGGCGCATCCGCGGGCAACATGCCCAGAAAACATTAAAAACGATTTTTTCACTGTTTTTTAAATTTTTTTGCCACTTAAAACAAATTAAAACATGTGCATAATAGATTATTTTGATCTATTTTTTCCTTCTAAACCCTAAAACAACCCTAAAAGAGGTCTTCCAAACAATTTTTACCTAATTTGTTTTGCAGCTGAGTCTTTTTTCATTTGCTCTCCATTTTTGCTTGTTGAAGGCAAATTGATTCTTGTTGAAAAAGATCGTTCATAGGGCAAGGGATTGCTTCCACAAAGGCGTTTTCTGCATCTAAGGTAAGCATTTGTTCCATTCTTGAGTCCTTTAATGGATTTTTTTGTGATTTTGATGAATTTTGTCAAGTTTGGGAAGAAATTTCCCAAGTTTTTTTTTTTTTTTTTTAAAAGAAGTAAAGAAACAAGTTTAGCTATCCATTTTAGTAATTTTGTATCATGTTTTTGCACTTGTTTGGTTGATGTTCATAGTTGTTTTCTAATTTAAGTTTATTTAATTTCTTAATATATTATTAGCAAAGCAAGAAATTACATTGTATTGTGCAAGAATGGCCACCATCGGTAGTCAAACTTACAATGGCAAGGGAAGGAGGTGATAATTTCAAAGTTGATGCAGCATCTCCTTTATGGAGACATACCATAAGAGAACAACAGGTTGTTAGAGGTGGTTCATATCTTTGGAAGTGTAAATATTGTGAAAGTAACAAAGGCAAAGCATTCAATAGCTCATATTCCCAGGTCAAACTTCATTTTATGGGCCCTTCTGGTAAAGGGATGGCTATGTGCAAAGGC
>MU228409.1:2250085-2266485 GCA_018584345.1 Thuja plicata
TCTTCACCTCCTACTTCTTGTAGAAAACACTTCCTCACAGATTTTTGGACTCATTTGATACATTATGTAATTGAATTTTTGCAACAAAAATGTTGTATTTTTTAAGTTGTGAAGCTTTTGCGGAATCGAATTTTTGGCTTGCCAAGTAATCTCCAAGTCCGAGTCTGCTATCAGCCTATTGCATTTCAAGGTTATTTGATGGATGTTATAGAAAGTTTGTTACCATTCATAAGTTACTGTATCTTCTTGAGCATGTAAAGTTGCAAGCTTGTTGACTTAAGAGAAAGATCATTATATTGACATTTAATAGATTTGTATACCAAACATGATATTGAATATCAGCTTCCAGTTAATTGGAAGCTGCCTCCTCTCCCCATTGCTGTAATGGCCATCCCTAATTTTATTTCACTGATGTCTACTAGACTAAAAGGAAAAGGATGATACATTCACACATTGTAAAACAAATACCTGAGAAAGCAGTAATTCCAGACCAAACAAATCGAAAGAGTAGGACAGAACAGATCCAAGATGTACATTTAGGCAGTTAACAAAAAATACGTTTAACTAAATTATAAAAAAACGGGAATTTTGAGGGAACAAACTGCAGATACGATTAAACAAACAATAGAATTCCACAAGTGATCATCCTCATATCTACGCTACAAGCTATTTAAAATAATATTTATACTGGGACAACCCCCAAACTCTAATCACGATGACTCAACATAAATAGAAATTCTAGGATCTACTTGCAGACCAGTAAGAGGTTACGAATGCCAACCACCCATAAACAAACACATGCTAACAAGTGGATGACTAGGGTGTTGCAGTACCTCCCCTTTGGAAATACATAACCCTCAACACTTAGCAGCTGCATATGTTCTTGCAAAATCAAACTCATTCTCAAGTAGCCTCTTTCACTGGCAAGCTTTTCCATCAATGAAGTATTCAGTGACATGGCTTCTTTTTATCAATTACTGCTGCTATTTTTAGGATGAAATTGCCTTCCTCTTTTAGCTTCTTAGAATCTTAAGTTCCAACTTGGATTAGAATTTTGTCTAATATGAACTTCTTCAAGTTATAGATATGTGGAAAACTGGATGAATTTGAACAGAAAGTGATAGCTCCAGCTTGTAGACTATGCTACCAATCCTTCAAAGAACTATCATATTGACCATAGAACTTAGGTGTGATTTTGTTGTCTTTCTCTTGATTGAGAGATGCATTTAAATTAATGAAATCTTAGTAAAGTACAGTCACGCCCCAAAATGTATCTTTGTTATACTAGTTCATTTATTGATTCATCCTATTACCCATTCTAGAATTTTTCATAATTTTGCTGAAAATAAATCTCGCACTCGCAGCAAAGCTCGCATAATTAAGTGCAAATATCAGTTTCTAATTTCGATATATAATTCAGATTTCAAATTTATAATATTATTTTGAATGTATAAAGTTTATTTTAAATATCTATTGTAATCCTTCTTATAATTTGCAGCTATTTCCTTTGCACAAATGCCTTGAATTATTGTTGCCAAAATTAGGGATTTCATCCACTAACTAGATAGAGAAACATGCTTGAATTTCTGGTCTTTGAGGGGTTTCATCCTCACAATTGCTGAATCATTAATTCATAATTCCATGTAGGAAAACATAAATAATTATTCCTGCTCAATCCCCTCCTTCCTTTTGACTTAACTTCTTATATGCCCCTTTTACTCAAATATTAATGACTCTTCAACATGCATATTGCCTTTTTGTTAAGACTAACCTTAATTTAATTTCATTGTATTATTACTTAACCTACTATAGATTATGTTCATTGATATAGTACTGATTCTTCTTAGTTTTTTTCTACATCTGCAGCTCAAATTCTGAATGTTGCAATCTCCCTTTATAACCACATTAATGCTTATTTTATTTCTAAGTTGAGCAATGAAGCATATTCCTTAAGCACACTCGTAAATAAACACATATTTTGGAACTGTACCAGAAAACAATTCTCTTCACTTATATTCTTTGTTTCCTCAAACTAGTCTATCTCCACATCTTTTCCTTTCTTGTGTAGATAAGTTCTTCTATCACGACAGTGTTCTCTTCATATGCAGGTGGCAAATACTGCTACATTCCCTTCTATGTATAAAATGATGAAAATGTGCTCACTCTAGAATTTTAGGCAGGTGCAATAATGACAAAAGCAAACCTGTGTTGCACTATCAAGTACATCTTCTGGCCACACGTTATGCTCAATCATCATACTGGTAATTACATGATGAATTGCAAATGTCTTGATAGCAAGAAAGACATATCCCATGTAGGTTAGACGAAAACCATCATATTTGCATTAATTGTGATGCACAAGTTCATCCCTCACTATCGAGCTATTACACTATTCCAAGCCAGGCCCTAAGCCTTGAGGACCTAGAGAGTTCTCTGCTAGTAATTGATGGGATTCTCTACTATTTGGACCATCAAATGCCCCAAACGTATCTTAAGTAATACCCATAGAACTTTGAATGAAGTCGTCTTATTGAGGTATTACGTGCAGTATTATACCACATTTGCCAAAAGAAGACAATGTCACCGTTGATATTGTTTGTTAAAAAAAAACACCAAGGATACCCTTTCTGACAATTCTTTACAACCTTAATCTCACCATTTGCTTGAGGATAATATGAGGAGCTACATGTCAATCAAGTGCGCCAAGTTGCAAAACATTCATTCCCAAAAACTGATAATCAAGATGAGATATATGTCACTGACAATGAATTTTTAGTAACCATACAATTTCTGCACATTTTCATAAACTCTTTTGCAACCTGATTTGCCCAAAACGGGTGGATCAACTCATAGAAATATAAGAATACTGTGTAAGCCTGTCAACTAACATTAGTATGACAATCAATTTTTGCAATTAGGCAACCCAATGATGAAGCACATAGATGCTTTCTACCAGTATTGATGGGGAATAGATCAACTGCAATAAAAATCCAAAGATTTATCATCTCAACCTAGTTTCTTTTGGATAATGAAAATCCTTCCCAAAAAACAAATCATACTTGATCTGTTGGAAAATTTGAGGGATCCCAACTGCTCACCAAGAATTGAAGAAAGCATTTATAATAAAAGTATTATTTTTATGAGAGGTTTTGCATAGGTATAGCTGGAACTGCCACAAGGTCATTAAAGATTTTGGAATTGCCTCAATGTGTCTTGTTGCTTGCACCCAATTCAGCTACAGTATATACAATGAATTAAAATAAGTCTTGTCATTTTCCTTCTGCATTCACAATTTACTTGATCCTCTTGTAGATGATCTCAAAAACATTTTTAAACATTTTTATTACCAACTTTTGCTGTTCCTCTGAGGAAGGTTGCTGCTAAAAAAAATATTTGAGACTTTGCTGATCAATCTCTACTTGAAATGTCCACTCATGAAAATTGGCATCATTATTTGAAAACATGAAGTGTGGCCAACATCCCCTTTTCGTATGTTGATGGTTGCAAATTCTCCCCTTTCATTCTTTACTTTAAATGCTGAAGGGCACTCCTTTGTATTAGAAATACTCAATGTCATGTCTTGAAGCATCACACTTCACAATGATCATTTTAATAATGGTGTAGGCAGACAAAAATTAAAGAATAGCTTATTTAAAATGTTGGAAGCTTAAGTTGCTGATTCAGGTTTGTTCGAAAGTGGCTTTTTATACAAGCTTGTATATTATTTGGACATAACTTCAAACAAAGAAT
This sequence comes from Thuja plicata, assembly GCA_018584345.1. Taxonomy (NCBI): domain Eukaryota; kingdom Viridiplantae; phylum Streptophyta; class Pinopsida; order Cupressales; family Cupressaceae; genus Thuja; species Thuja plicata. Next base: position 2,253,836 of record MU228409.1, read on the forward strand.
GATGCTACTAAGTTAAGCCTAAGAATAAGCTTAACACTCAACATGATTTTAAATAGGCACAAATTTGATCCTCCGTAATCAATATTTGCTCCACCCAGTGCTACCACATGACTATGACCTCTCCCTACTACACACACCTAATTAAAAGAACATTTTTTTACATATAATTCATCATCTTCCTAGGCATGCCAAATGTCATTGTCCTTCTAAAGACATTTTTCCAATGTTCATAAAGACATGTCTCCTTGGTAAAAATGACATTTTCAAAGGCAAGGACATCCCTAAGACTTAAGCATGGTTGAGAAACATCCCACATCCCTAGACCACCTCCAACAAGACATCCCCAAGTCATCTCCCTCAAAGTGGAGACACCTATCAAACATCTCCCTTGTTGGAGACGATGGTGGGACTTTGAGTAAACTCCCAAGCATCTCTCATGTATCTCCAAGATCGTCGGCCTTCCCTACATCAAACACCTACAAAAAGCAAAAAGAAAATTGGACATGTTTCATGATGTTTGCATCTCCAATTAAAATTGTAAACATTTATGGGCACCAACCACAACCTAAGTATCCCAAAAACTACTAATGATACACGTTACACTTTCACGCCAAATCCCTATCAAAGATTGGAAGCATTGATCAAGACTACAAATTGCATAACAAAGTGAGCAATCAAAGTTGCAAGAGTAAGCATTAACAGGTGGGAGAGCAAGAGGAAGAGGAAAAACACGTGCAAAACACAGTGATAAAATAAAGAAAATGGCATGTACCATGAACATATGTGTGGTGTCAAAGGCCTCAATTGGAGCTTGGTGGTGGTGGCTTGACCACTACCATCCCCAAATCAAAGCTCTTGGCCCACCTGTCCCACCATCCCAAGACTTCATGGAACATTGTGTTTTTACGAATATGTATTACAACTGAGGATACCATCAACAAATAATTAAACATATTTCTCAAGAGAAACTCTAGAAAATAGAATTCAAGAGACCTTTGCTGAACACACACTAGATGCTGAGAGGGGGGGCGCGGGTGAATCAACATAAATGAAAACCCCTGCTTAGAAAATCAGCCATCAATATAATCCACAACTTATTGAGTGAACAATGATGTGATATCCCAATATCTAGAACAAAAGAAACAATGTGTAAATAAATAGGCAAGGAAAGAAGCATACCTTGTCTTTGTAAATAATCTGCATTTCATATAGTTTAGTATTGATCTAGTGATAGATGGAGCTAGCACTCACCAAGGCATCCATCCACCATGTAGACACCATAGCTATGATGTTATGTACAAGTGACTTCCGGATGATCACTTGTATATATCACCACAACTAGTGACCTGCATGATGGACCGATGGTTTGATTATCGGTTTTACAACCATCATGTGGTCACCATCATGTTGTGCACTACATTGATTTCATATGCAATGCCAAAACATAAATGCATCCATCCATGACATGCCATCATGACATATGCATAACATAATTATCATACATACATACATCGTGGATACATATTCACATCATACATGGATACATCCATGCTGATGTAATTGCATAATCATCATTCATACCATTGCATCATATTTCATATTGCAACATCCTCGTAACAATATCATAGCATCAACCTTCATGATCATTGTCATTGCATCTAGCATTAAATGTCATGCATTGCATCATATTAGCATTCACATATCATTGCATCATTATCAGTTGATCCATCTTTTATTGGCAATGCATACTAAGCCGATATATGTCATCAGGCTTGATAGAATAATTACCATTCAATATCGTGAGACCCAGCCAATATATGAATCAGGTTTGACAGATTAATTACCATTTGTTATCATAGGACTTAACCGATTGCATACTCAGGTTTGGCAGAGTTAATATTAATAACCATTTATGATTATGTTCACCACAATATTATGGTGAGCCAATATGCATTCCATTATTTGTTACGAAGGGTGGCGGCTATTCCATCACATCCTCTCTTGATAAATGACAGATATAAATACAGGTCTTGCGACACATATAGAAGGCAGATTATATGATTTGATATATATATATATATATATATATATATATATATATATCCCTTGTGGAGCACTTGATAAGAGCAGAACAGGTTGCCATAGCAACCAACTGTGCAAGCAATTTATATTCTATATCAAAGACGGTATCCTTAGAAGCATAACTGATTCAAGATACATCAGAGACAGCTTCCCTCATCAGAGAATCAGAGCATATTAAAGTAAGGAACATCAAATACAACCTATATCTCTGCCATTAACATAATCCATCAGCCTCTACATGCAGCATGGACAACACATTATACATCAGAGACAGTCATTCAAGTCGTAAAGTACAATTCACATTGCTATATTAGACACAGCATTTCTATTATTTGTATGCAACCTTCTTATTACTTTGGAGACGTATGCATTTGGAAATATCAGTCATCTGTAGTTCTGTGTGAGCATCTGGAATTACCAATCATTTGTGTATGCATTTGGAAATATACATAACAATTCAATTTTGCATTTAATATTGCATTATAAGCTTGTTATACAATCAAAAATACCATTTAATTACAACATCTTCCAATAATTGCATTGTGTAAGATTGTAATTCGAGTTCATAAACCAATTACTCAAGTTGGAATTGTAGAATTCACGTAGTGTCTCATAACTAGCAAAAAGGGGACATTACAAATGAACTGAAACAATTATACATGAACACCAAGAATTGTAAACGTGGAAAACCCAAACTGGGAAAAACCACGGTGGGCACTTGCCCACAAAGATAAGTCACCGATGTATATAGTCGGATTACAAAGATAGTAGGAGCTCACTGCTCCAGACTTACAACCAGAGGCTCGCTGCCAATACAACACTGAATACAAATAGGAGCTTTGTAATGTCCCTAATTATTCTCCTTATGTAATGTTTTGCAAAACCGACGTTAGTACAAAATATTACACAATATTTATATAAATCTTACTCTATTCTAAGTTAGCAAGGAGATTTGAGCCAAGAAACTGCCTCTAGGTCAGGCTTCACAGAATTCCCGATTCTCGGCTTGAGGGATATAAGATCCACTCTAAGCAACTGGGCTATCGGCACGTCTTTTCATAGAGCACTGCTCCTAAGATCTCTTGGAAATGATAGACGTTATCCAAGCCTACGCATATGCATATGATTGGCTGTCAATATATATACTGCCTACACGAGATTATAACAATCTCAAATGGGAAACGGAGCTATACCAACCTCAAATTGCCACTAGCAACGGGGCTATACCAATCTCGAATTGCCATCAATCCGGCAACGGGGTTAATACCAACCTCGAATTGTCATCAGTCTCAAATGGGCAACGGGGCTATACCAACCTCGAATTGCCACAGGCAACGGGACTATAAGAATCTCGAATTGCCAATTAACTTTGATCTCTACGTAGTTTGGGGTGAATATAAGATTCACGCGTCAGGCTACTAGAGGAAGTGTAAATTCATTATCCCTTATAAGGAAACATAATAAAATTCATTACCACATCAATAATGTCAAAACAGAATATTCATGAATCATAAATGCCGATAAAATATATGACTTAATTATCATTAATTTTGATATACATAGATGTCTATAAATAAATAAATAACTATATATATATATATATAAAGTTTAAACAATTATACAAGTGATAAATATATATATTTACAAGATGCATATACTATAAATGAGTCTATATATATATATATATATATATATATATATATATATAATAAAAATTTAATAACTTCATTAGTAATATTTCATACCAAAGTTTTTAGTCGAATTTCTTGTCCACTCTTCTCAAATGCTGGTCGCTTTTTCTTTGCCCCTACTTATTCTGTGTTGGTTCTCTTTTTATATGCTTGTGGGAGGGGGAGTCACGTCCCCTCCACAAGTGTCGCTCCCCTTAGGGGGTGCGACTGGTCACAGCCCTAAGGCTGTGACTCAGTCGCACCACCTAAGGTGCGACTAAGTATGCTACTTACTATTTTAAAACATGCCAATTCCTTATTATAAGGTATTGATAATATATATTATATATATACACATATATATTATAATTATTAAAAGGTAATATTTAATTATTATTAATAAATGTTATTTAATTTATTAAATAATTTATTTTTAAATGATTATTATTATTAACATTGTATTATTAATAACAATATATTATAAATAATATTTATTAAAATGACAATAATATATTATGATTATTATATATAATATATTATTATTATAATTATTATTTGATTATTATTATTAATGATAATAATATTTCTAATATTATTAATATATCATTAATAATATTTAATTAGTTTAAAATGTCAACATTGTTTATTAATAAATAATTCCAATTTCCTAACAAGGATATTAATTTAACGAAGGTAACAATATTACTTATCTTTTGATAGATACGATAACAACTATAAGACTTTTAGAATATTGATAATGACTAGTGATGGTTCTTATATCGTGCTTGTTTCTTTTATTAATAAGTTTAAATCTTTAATTAAAACTTATTCAATCTTATATCGTCTTTATTTGTATTCTTCTTAATTTAATATTTTAATATTATTATTTATTAAATTCTTATTTGAAAGGGGACATCGCAAGCTTACTACTCCAAACTTGCACACAGAGGCTCGCTACCAAAGTAGCAAGATACAGTAAAGAACTTGTGCACCCAAGACTCATTGTCCTAGGGACAAGGAACATACAACTCTTTACCATAAATAAAGAGAAATTCTCCCGATAATGCAAGTGATCTGCACAACACTGTCAACCTTAACAACACATTGTCACTGCATTTTCTTCTCTGCCACAATCACAAAATAACAGCCACATAAATTGAACTTTGCCCTTCTGAAACTCTACTTATAGGTCTTCATTAATTCGCTCACCACACTCACTCGTGTTTTGCCAAAGCACACATTATACTTATATACATGATAGATCACTGGGGTTTACAACAAGGTCGGCCATGCCAAAAGCATATTACAATTAAGTTACAAGTCGACCATGACAACAACAAATTACAATAAGGTCCCATGCCAAAAGCATCCAGATCAAAACGTAGATTAAACTTAACATGGACCCAAAAATTTAAGAGATAAACATTAAATACATAGGTCACACATAGCGTGAACCCATCCAAATAAGAGAGACATTAAATGCAATACCCGGACCAAAAATATGAAGCATGATCCACTCCAAAAGAGAGGGACCATGAACACGCTACACATAGCCCAATGCTAGATCCGCAATTAATGGAACAACTTTCACAGCCATCTCAAATGTTTAGTAACACACTGCCCTAAGAACCACATCACTTGCTAGTTGTATTCGAACCTCCACACGCCATGGTGAGATCCACACGCCACATCAAAAACAATATCACTTGCCAACCGTCCATGTCAGAAGTCATCACAACACATTTCCGGACTAGACCACAAACTAATGATAACTAGAACACTTGATGACATTGTTTCTGGATCACCGAGAACAATTTCCAGATCACCAGGAACACCATAACCAAGACCAAAGCCTAAATACAATTTAAATCACAACTGCATATGTACCTACACATTTTCAACCCTTATTTCCGGAGCGGAAACCTTCCAGAAGACACAACTGAAAAATTATCATCTTCAACTACGTAACTTTGTTGCTTAACCACTGATATCTAGACAGAACCATTAACTTCCGAACCTAAGAAAATAACTCTAAAGCACTAACAAACATCATTCTCACAATCTCCAGAATACATACCTATCTTTCACAGTTCTTAATACACACTTGTCTTCCACCATTCTGTAGCACTGAATACATACTTTTCTTCCATTGTTCTATAGCACTGGATAGATACATGTCTTCCATTGTTCTATAGGTTCATAAACACTAACATGTCCAACACACAACCTTACACCTTCCAGTCCAACATCCTATTTCCTGACTTATCCGGACAACCAGATATACCTAAACATGCCATTAGCTAATACTTTCAAACCACAGTGTTTGAACAAACACCTTCGGACCAAAATGTGTTAATGTTTGTAGCTTCAGTCGTATGATCATTAGAATATATATAATACATGTTGATTAATAATAATATATTATATATGTTATATTATTATTAATCATATGAAATTTAATATTTACTATTAAATTATTATATTATTCTTAATTAATTGATTGATGAAACATTATAAGATTGATTAACTTATGATTAATAGGAAGAGGCATGTCCTTTCTTATAAATAATAATGAATAGACATGTCCTATGAAGGGACATGTCTCTCCTAGCCTCATTCCTAATATAAATGAAAGAGAGATTGTTGCATTTGGAAAACACATACAAAATAGAGTGCTATTACATTTGCAGCTATCATAAAACTTAACAAAATGTTTGACATCAATGACAACAGACAACCAAACATATATTTCCAACAACCTTGGAATGTAGGAGCATTAGTAAAGACAAGTAACATCACCGAGAACTCGTGGTGTCCCTCATGAGTTCTAAATGCGTTACCCTCTAACAATCACCCATTACTCTTGTAGAACATATTATGGTACTTCTTGGACCTCCAATGCGTATGACCATTCTACCACCCCTTGAGGTCCTTCAACAACAATTTTGCCATCTGATGTGAACTAATTTCTTCATTTCAAGAGTTTATTAGACCCTAGAAATGGAAATCATCAAATCTTCCTTAAACCCAATGAGCATATCTAGAATTTCATGGATATAGTAACTAACCATTAACCACTATACCCCAAAAGTAAATCTAATGTTCTTATAGAAATGGCATACATGTAAGACCCTAGATTATATTTCCCTCCTCACAAGTTTGATACTATAATTTTATATTAAATTCATTATCCTCCTAGGCATGTGAAGAGTTCCAAACAAAGGTGACTATTGACCTAATGATCTATAACAAAAAATTATACTTTAACAGTGCTTCAATCACACAACAATTGAAACATTAAATCACAAAAGCATAAAACAAATGCACAAGTAATTACACTTTCAAATCAGCTTTTAATCCATTTGAAAAACTTACAAGGAAGCCTCTACAAACTGTTCACAAAACAACTGCATGGTATTTTATCACTGTGTGTGTGTGTGTGTGTGTGTGTGTGTGTGTGTGTGTGTGTGTGTATAGTCTTGTAACTATCTTTATACTATTTAGTAGAAAAGCTAATCTAGGATAAGCTCTTGATCTCTTACAGGTGATGAGATGAACGATAAGTCTAAATCATTAACGTAAATCTACACTTTATTAGAATAAATTAGCTGAATAATTTCACTTTCCACAAAAAGTGAAATCCAAAATAGAAAAGCTCGAATCACTTCCAGCACGTTCAAACTAAACCTGTATAGAATTTCCTACGCAAGCTATAAAAACTCCACACCCCCTCCTAACGAGAAAGAAATTCAGCAACAATCCAAGTTTGTCTTTGAAAGCTTCAAACTTCCCCATTGCTAAGAGCTTGATCAAAATATCAAGAAAGAAAGAAAGAAAGAAATTATTTTAACATCCACGAGGCTAAAGATAGCTTATGGGACAGACTGCCTTACAAACTGATTTCTTCATTTCAGCCATTTTCTTATGCAACTTGATGATGAGTGCCCCCAACTGCTCAACAGTCCCCTTGCTGAATAAATAACCCAAGAATTAGCTGTCAAGGTATTTACATCATTGTCCCTGCTGCCCTTGAAGGCATCACACTCTAAAATAAAATGCTTTTCGGTTTCCACTTTTCTGGAAGCGCAAAAAATATACTCTTTCTTCCCAAGCATCTTTGGGTCTTTTCCAACGCCTAGTTCACGATGAAGTTTATGAGAGTTAATTCTTAGCTGATCAATGAGAATTTTGGCTCTCCAAGAGATATTGGCCCCTATGGCTTTTTGATGCTGATTGCGAGCGGGATTAAACTCTTCAATATAACACTAATTTCTCCTTAGCCTTCATCCCAAGAATGCTTGTGGAACTTATCCATAACAAAAACCTTTATTTCTTTACTATTCATGGGGCATGTGTTCAAGTAAATATCCCATTAACTAAACCATTTGCTGTTTTCCCGCATCCAAGTTCTCTTTCTTCTGCACAATATGTCATTGAAGACAAGATTAGGCCATCTGCCCTTTCCAATTTGCTCAATTCTTTTTAAATATCTTATGAAATCAGTGAGTTTGACACAATTTTGATTATCATAGTAAATGATTGTGGGATCCAATTGCGAATCAAACAATCCTACAAGAAACTGGCAAAAACAAATGACCTCACAATTGGCAACACTAGCTGCCATATATTCTGCCTATGTTGAGCTAAGTGCCACTAAAGTTTGCTTTCTACTGAAGTGGGATATCATTGTTGAATCCAAGCTAAAGCAACACCCTAGAGTGCTCTTCTTATCTACTGCACTAATTGCCCAATCTAAGTATATATATCCTAGAGACTTTACTTAACCATCTACAAGATATCTCAGAACATATTCTACTATATCCCTCACATATTTTAGCACATTTTTTTCTGCCACCTAATGTTCTTGCCTCCGTTCCACCATAAACTGACTTGTGGTGTTAACTACAAAACATATATGGTCTAGTGTTAACCAAATACATCAAGGATCCTACTAGCCACCTATACATGTGATTCACCAACTAAGAATCTGAATCTATCACCTTCTTCAGATTAGTGAGCATAGATGTGGTTGTAGGATAGAAATCCTCCATCAAGAATCACTTCAAGATCTCTATTGCATACTTACCTTGCCCAAGGAAGATCTCCCCTGATTTTCATCAAATCTCTAAACCCAAGAAGTAATGCATCATGTCAATGTCCATCTCAAACTCAACAGTTGAATCTGCTATACAACCTACAATGATCTGACATGCTTTCACAATAAACAAGTCATCTACATAGAACATCAAAATAAGCAAATCAATTCCATCAATTATATGATATAGAACAGGGTATGTCTCACTTTTGGTGAAGCCCATACTTTGCAGATATCCATCTAACCTCAAATACCAAGCTCTCAATGCTTGTTTGAGTCCATACAAGACTTTCTTAAGCCTACAAACATTGGACTCCTTTCCATCTAGCTCAAAGCCCTAAAGTTGCTCTATATACACTTTTTCCTCAATGATACCATTAAGAGAAGTTGTCTTAAGTTACATCAATCTTATGATCTTCCATCCCATAAAAGAAACTAAAGACATAAATGTTCTAAAGAAAGTGTATCTGGAAACTGGAGCAAATGTCTCCTCGTAGCCCACTTCTTGTTTCTAGGAAAATCGCCAAAAATCCCACCTTGAAGTTCTCAACACTACCATCTGTAGCATACATGATTTGGTAAAGTCACTTGGAACTCACAACTAATTTCCCTTTTGGTCTTGGCACTATGTTGCATAAATCATCTTTAATGATGGATGTGTATTCCTTCACCATAGCATCCCACCAAACTTACTAGTCTATTGCTTCCTAGAAGCTTGAAGGTTCTAAAACGATAATGTTACTCGTCAACGCCATGTAGTTTAAAAACTTCATTGCAGATCGGCTTTCCCTACATGTGCTCTTAGGAACCCCAACATACTCCTCAGCACCCTTAAATGTTTATGTGAACCATCAATGTCTCCTAATAGAAGTAGAAGGGGCTAAAACATCTTTTAAAGATTGTTGTTCTAACTGGAAACAACTAGTAACTTTGGAGACAAGAATCAACCTATGGAGCTTCCTACTCCTTGTTCTCTGTTGCTAGAATAATCTTCAAAAAACTCTGTATCTCTTGCAGGATATGAATTGGAAGATAAATCTAAATGATTAATATATATCTACATTTTTTAGACCTAATTAGCTCAATAAATTACTTTCACCTTTTTTTATTAAAAGTGAAATGCAAAATAAAATAACTTGAACAACTTCCAATGTGTTCAAACAAAGCCTATGTGGATGTTCCTTTCCAATCTACAAAAACTCAACAGCGAACTAAACCAAGCCACGATTCTCAAGATGTTTTTCCAAATATGTATCGTAAATGATAATGCCACCAAAAGACTGAACATATTCCTCAAGAAAAACTCTAAAAAATTGATTTCAAGAGACTTTGGAATGCAACAGCACTAATAAGGATGAATAGCACCACCAAGAACTACTCATAGTGTCCCTTGTGAGTTCTCTATGTGTGACCATCTAAACAATCTCCCCTTACTCTTGTAGAACACATTGTACCACTTCTTGGACCTCCAATGAGTATAACCATGCTAGCGCACCTTGAGCTCCTTCCACAACAATTTTCTCATCTGATGTAAATTAATTATTCTACTTCAAGAGCCTATGAGACCCTGGAAATGGAAATTCATTGCCACTGTCCTTCAAACCAATGAGTATATCTAGGAATTCATAGATATGGTACCTAACTAATACTGTACCCACTATACCCAAAACCACATCTATACTTCTTACATCAATGGAATACATTGAAGACTCTAGATAATATCCCTCCTTCCAATTTTGAAACCAACTTTTGGTCAAAGATAATGTGTGCTCACAGAACCTGCCAAAACAATCACTTTTCCCTATTTGGATGTATACTTCTAGCTTGAGACTTTGAAGAGTGTTGAATTGGGGAACGTGTGGAAAGAGATGATGGGAATTAATTCTCCTTCAAACTTTCTTCATTAATGGTTTCTACAATCCTTAAAGGGCTAGTCACACATTTATTTCTTCTAATTTTCTCTCTTCCTCGCTTGTTGTGTGAGGCAGATTATCATATCTATCTAAAACATTAAACTATTCCCACTTTAGATATTCACAATTTTTCTATCGCCTATTACATGCACAATAGCTAACAACTTGATTGCTGCTTACTTAAATCACCACAACTTTAGATTTTCTTAACTAGGCTATGATCCCAAGTTTAGGTCTGGCATCGTTCATATTCAAAATACACATTTGGAATGTGATCGTTTGACAAAAGAAAATTTTCAATTCATCTTCTGACAATAATTTTTACAGAGCACCCCTGCAAGAGTCACCCATCTAGAATTTGATTTGACAATGTATTCATATCCTTATACAGAATTTCTTTGGGAATTAAAATGATGGATAGAAACCGAGTTCTTGTTTGATTAACGCGATTGCTCCCACCACTCTGACACTCCTAGTTGTCAACCAATCAAAACTATTTTTAGGCAGTAGGGTTATGTTGTTTTTTGTAATAATATAACTTGATGACCCTTACTTGTCACCCAAAGTTATGATACAGGAGATTATGTTTGCGGCCTATATTTCAAATAGTTGTACTCTCGCATAGATTGTGCATCTCTTGGGCGCATTTCACATGATAGTTGAACACAAAGTTGGCTAAATATGATTGTGCTGCTGCACACATTCTAATTAAGCTTGGGATAATATTTTCAGAATGTATCATCAAAGGTTGCACCTTATAAGATAGCATTATACTCATTTCAGGTTATGGAATCATCAAGCTATTTAATTCTATTGCTGTTGAGTATTATTCCATTCACAATTATTTGAAAATAATCATTTTTATTATTTACGGTTTTCATATTGATGTTACTTCTCTGAATAGCTGTAATGAACACTTGGGCTAAATAAATGTCATCATGCTGAATAATTGTCATCATTGATGAACCCAAAATAGCAGTATAAGGTATGCTTTTATCCCTGTTTGTCGAGATCAGTTTTAAGTGTCAGATGTGATAGCAAACTGCAGAGTAAAACAACTAAGCAGATATAAGAGAAATAAGGAGATTTCTTCAGTTGTGGAAGAAGAACTGCCTATAGATATTTATATCTGTCAAATTCTTGTTTCAGAATCAAACATCATTATGTTACCTCCACAGATCAAGCTAAAGAAACTGTTAATGTTTGTAGCTTCAGTCGTATGATCCTTACAATACATATAATATATGTTGATTAATAATAATATATGTTATATTATTATTAATCATATGAAATTTGATATTCAATACTAAATTATTATATTATTCTTAATTAATAATTGATTGATGAAACATTATAAGATTGATTAAATTATAATTAATGGGAAGAGGCAATAATAATGAATAGACATGTCCCATGAAGGGACATGTCTCTCCTAGCCTCATTCCCAATATAAATGAAAGAAACATTGTTGCATTTGAAAACACATACAACATAGAGTGCTATTACATTTGCAGCTATCCTAAAACTTAACATGGTATCAGAGCCAGACTGCAAATGTAAGAGAGCAGTTTGTTGATGGTGAATGTGCGACTGTCTCAGAAAATACAGTCTCAGTACAAGGACCATATCTCACAAATCCACTGTTGGATTTTTCTGAATTTTGGATATGTTGGTGAAAAACAAATTTGGAAGAATCTCACCGGAGCGATTGGAGAGAAAGTGTGGGGTTCAAAAGTTATGACGGACTGTGTACAGGTCTATGCGAAATTCCTGAAAGCGGCTTTCATTAAAGAGATATATTAATTTGTTATGATCGTGGTCAAGCATTAACAAAGAAGAATGTATTCAAGGAAGTGTGTCTCTTTCTAGAAAGAAAGAATTAATTATAGT
>MU228409.1:2267103-2359892 GCA_018584345.1 Thuja plicata
GAAGTGACGACTTCCAAATGATTATCACTTGTATTTGTAAGAGTTATTGAAAGGTGACGATCTTACAATAACTTGACCTTCTATTGTGATAGACATCGTGTGATGGCTGAAACAGATCATAATAGATAGAAATTGTGGATAGAATCGCCGATTGAGGCAATCCATCCAGGAACTTGTGGATAGAATCGCCGATGGAGGCAATCCACTCTAAAGCTCGTGAGTTTGTGGATAGAATCGGCAATCGAAGCAATCCACACAAGAGCTTGTGGATAGAATCATCGATGGAGGCAATCCACTCTAAAAGTCGTGAGTTTGTGGATAGAATCGTCGATGGAGGCAATCCACACAAGAGCCTGTGGATAGAATCGCCAATGGAGGCAATCCACTCTAAAGCTCGTAAGTTTGTGGATAGAATCGCCGATGGAGGCAATCCACACGAGAGCTTGTGGATAGAATCGCCGATGGAGGCAATCCACCTGAGAACTTGTGGGTAGAATCGTTGATGGAGGCAATCCACATCTTGAAACTATGTTTCTATTGATTACATCTTGAGGATGATGCTTTTATTGCTTACATCATATGATTGATGTTGTCAAGTGTCACATAAATGTTGACATTGGATTGATTTATCCTCCCTAGCTAAGAGGGAGTGTTGATGTTTTGTATAGCTATGGTGAGGGTCATAAGTGTTGACACAAGAGGCCACTACACATTCTGTTTAATCGTCCTCCCTAGATAAGAGGGAGTGTTAATGTTTGTAGCTTCAGTCGTATGATCCTTACAATACATATAATATATGTTGATTAATAATAATATAATATATATGTTATATTATTATTCATCATATGAAATTTAATATTCAATACTAAATTATTATATTATTCTTAATTAATAATTGATTGATGAAACATTATAAGATTGATTAAATTATAATTAATGGGAAGAGGCATGTCCTTTCTTATAAATAATAATGAATAGACATGTCTCGTGAAGGGACATGTCTCTCCTAGCCTCATTCCCAATATAAATGAAAGAGAGATTGTTGCATTTGAAAAACACATACAACATAAAGTGCTATTACATTTGCAGCTATCCTAAAACTTAACAGAAACACATAAAATTGACATTAATTGCTATGAAAAATTAGGAAATGATAGTCTATGGAAGGAAAAATAAAAGAACAGAGAGCACTTGGACCAATTCATTGTGCACAAAGTCGAGTACAATACAACATTTGTTTAAGGCAAAGAATGAGTCCATCCATAATCGATTTCCAAACTAGCAAGGCTTAGTGGTGAACCAAATCAAAATCCATTGACACATTGCTAAACTGGAAAAGTCACTTGAAATTCAATGGAATTACAAATATTATCCAAAAACCTTACAAGGTCATACCATTAAATTTTTTCATCAACTAAAAGATGTGCAAAAAGCAAACATAGCTCTGATGGAAGAATTTTTAAAATGGTACTCCAAAGCCCTTATAAACAAACTCGCAAGCATCAAACAAGGAAACAATGTGTCTATCAAAGAGTTTAACAGACAAACAATGGACTTAGTACAGATGCTAGATAATCTTATCAAAGATGATCTCATGCAGCAGAGTTGTAAATGGAGTACAAACACAAGGAAATCATGCAAATCATACCAGACTCTAAATACCAAGTTTTGACAAGAATATTATCCTTAAACCTTAAAAGATCATGCCATTAAATGCTTTGATCAACTAATAGAAGCCAAAAGTAAACATAACCCTCATGAAAGAACTTGAAAACTCCAGAGCCCGTATAAACAAACTCGCAAGTATCAAACAAGGAAACGATATGTCTATCAAAGAGTTTAACGGACAAATAACAAACTTAGTACAGATGCTAGATAATCTTGTCGAAGATGATCTGATGCAGCAGTACTGTAAATGGAGTACAAACAAAAGGAAATCCTGCAAATTATACCAGCCTCTAAATACCAAGCTACTTATCACTATCAGAGGATGTAGGATGTTGACGAGCAGTAGTATCTACAAAAACAAAATTTAGATAACGAAGAAAATGAATGTAGACTTATCAAAAAAAGGGCAAAAAGAAGGTACAACTATGAGGAATTTGATGTTTGAAATATGAAACACAAGTGTGCATGGAGAAAGAATGCCCCATCAAATGTTTACTAATATGCAATGTATGGAAACGCATTACATGAACACCTACAGAACTCAAAAAATTATAGAGCCAAAAAAAAGTGTATGACGGTACAGCAAAAATATCAAGTCGAGTATATAGAAACTAGTAAAATCAAAGGCCCCCAAGCATTAACAACTAACAACAGTAAAACTAGGGGATGGAAAACTCCAATAAAGGTTACAAAAACAGAGGACCTGTGATGCAATGTGGGAAGTGCAATAAGTGGAAGCATTTTGCTAACGAATATCCTCACGTAACAACACAGGCTTCAAAATTGTTTACAGAACATAGCCCAAGTAACCATGATGATGATGATGATGATGATGATGATGATGATGATGATGATGATGCTTCCCAAAAGCCCAAAGCAGAAACTATGAGTGAAATTCAACAAAAAGATGGAGTTGAGTATTTGTGACTGTTGCTGGGGCAGTGAACAAGAAAGAGCGATGTGTTTTAGTTGCAAAACAAGAAGTGCAAAATGTGATTCAAGATGTAAAAGACATTAAAAATCAAGAATATAACAATAGAGAAAGTTTCTTACACCACACCGCCAACTAAATGTAGGATGGGACAACCATGCAAAAGAAAATAGCAATAAAAACAAGGAATAAAAGAAGAAACAAGTCCAATCCATCAAATTGTATCTCTGATCAATGGAACTATGGTCAAGTACTAGTAAAACTTTTTTGTGGATTTCTTATCACAATCAGCATTAATACAAAAAAGCAAACCACCAAAGGAAATATAACACCCAGCCGAATGTTAGGATATGCTGCTGTTGGAAAATGATGTTCCAAAAACAGCTATAAAAATTGTAAACTATTTCTCTCAAATTCTTTGATTGATTGTGGGTATGGAGCAAATATTCATCCTGAAAAATATACCAAAGTTGGAAAGACCATCATTAATTATCACATATTCCAGATTAAAATTAGTAAAACTGATAAACGAATGTGCCCATATGTCTCCTGCTAAATCAGGAAGAGCAGAATAACCATGGACAAACTGAGAGAAAAAATTATCAGCGACAATCACTCTAGTTCCAGCAGTGGATCTGATTCATAAAATGGATATAAGTGAAAAGGTTTGTTTTACATCTGGATGAATACTCTGAAGACACTAGGTGTACTAAACAGAGCCTATTACATTGCCAAACGAAGTATATGACATGCTAGAACTTGCATACTTAGTCCATTTTATTGAAATTGAGAAACCATTGATCAAGAAAAAGACAGAGATAAAAGAAAAATGATACGAGATCTAACGCCTACAAATAGATGCAATGTGAAACAGTGTAACACAACCGGCAAACACCAACAAAAGCTCACATCCAACAACCTTCAGTCAATGAACATAATCAGAGAGTGAAGATAAAAAAAAATCGGGGAAACGGTAAATTCCCAAACAAAAACATGCCATGAAGAAATATTGATAAAAATCAGATACAGAAAAAGTTAAGAAATAAATTATTAATGCATTTTCAAGTTTAAGCTTCAAAGGACATCTCAGATGACTTTTATAAGACAAACCTAAAGGAAAGATGATACAAGATCTAGCGCCTACAAATAGATGCAATGTAAAAGTCACATCCAACACCCATCAATCAATGAACATGATTGGAGAGGAGAGAACAAATTGCGGAAACAGGAATTGCCAAATGAAAAGATGCCGGCAAAAATATTGATAAAATCAGATAGGGAAACAATTGAGAAATAAAGTATTAATGCATTTTGAAATTTAAGCTTCAAAGGACATCTCAGATGACTTTTATAACGGGTATGACTTTGACAGTGGAAAACAATGTGTTAAAGGCAACATAAGAGATACATGGATGCATTTAACATATGGTTGAGCGCCAAATAAACTAAGTTTGAATAATGCTGTTTCATTTATTTTAAAAAACTTTAGTCATTAATTATAAAAGTTATCATCAAAGGTTGAACCTTTGTGACAAAACATATACTAGAATTTAGATAAATCAATTTCAAGTTGAGTAATTATGTAGCCATTTCATTATATTGCTTTTATTTGCATTCATAGTTGTTCGATCATTGCTGCTACTTACCAATGTCACAATACTGTAACTTTACTTTGTTGCATAGCTGTAAAGAACACATTTGCTGAATGTTCTTTGGAAATAACTACCAGTAGACATGGCAGTTAAAAAACAGGATGAAGGACAAGAAGCAATCACAAGGTTCTGGTGAAATAGCAGATATTACTATCAAACAAGAATTTTTTCATCATGCTTGCCACTGTAGGAGGGAACCTCAACATCTGTTTGATGCAGGTAAAATCACTAAAAGAAATAATTTCATAAAATGAGAACTGAGTACAGATTGAGAAACTTCTGAAATAGCAAAATGGGATCACAAACTTCATCAATGACTGTGCTTTCAACTAAGTTCATTTAAATTTTATCGATTCCATTATTAAATTTCTGAAGTTTAATACCAAATATAGTTTGAGCAGTCCGAATTCTGTTTAAATTTCAAAATGTCCCTTGGTCTAGTAAATATTCCATACCCAAACCTTTAATTATAGGACATTTCCACGCTACGCCATTGTTTAAAAAGATAAAACTTCCAAAGATTCTGCCAACCTGAAGTGGAGTGCCTGTTAACAAAACCCTATGCTTCGCAGAATACTGTGTCAATGTCTGAAAAAGCTTTGAATCTTTGTTCTTAAGCCTGTGACCTTCATCAACTATCTGCAATTCAACTTGTCTTTAAAACCCACCCTTAAGAAAGCATATATTTTCTTGACAAGGACTGTGTGCCTAAGATCACATAAATTAACATTAAGAGGAAACACTTATTACAAAAAAGAATTTAATGAAACTGAAATTGACAAATCAAAAGCCACGTTTATAGGAATTAAATAATTACCATGCACTCCCATTTGATTTGTTTTAAGACTGCAGTATCCAAGTTTATCATTTCATATGATGTCAAAAGAACATCGAATTTTATCCTTTCTTGTTTAAATTGATTTGAAGTGGAAGCTGATTTCTTTCTTCCCTTGTGCTTCTTTGACAGTTTGCCTTTCTTCAAATGATAAAATTCATACTGTCTAATCTGAGCACGAGCTGGAGCAGACCCCACATACATCACCTGCAGAAGTTAATAGCTGTCAATGTAAAATTATAACACTTGTACAGGCATAAGCAGTACTGTACTTGTGTACTATAATAAAAAATTACAGCTAAAGAATTAACCAGGTAGTTATACAACATACAACATTCATCTGTGGAGCCCAGGTTGAAAATTCACGCTCCCAGTTTCGCAATGTAGAAAGAGGTGCCACAACCAAATGAGGAAAAGTTACATCCTCTTCTATGAGAGATGCTAATAATGCGATGCTCTGTACAGTTTTGCCTGCCACCACCAAATCATTTCAGCAATTGATAGAAACCTATCCCATATGCAATTTGCAATCAAATTAAGGAAATTACTTCACAAAAATAATACCAAGTCCCATTTCATCTGCAAGAATAACATGTGTATCCTTGAGCCATGCAAACCGTAGAAAATTTAATCCCTCAAGCTGATATGGGTGCAATGTACCTGCCAATATATATTTCCAATAAAAATTTATGCACAACACAAAATTTCAAACAAAAAAGACTGTAAATATCCTTCAAATACCTCCCGTGAGGAAATTTGGAGTTTGATCATACTGTTCAAAATCTTTTCGACGACGCTTTGCTTCTTTTCCATCAGAAACTGAACCCTTTCGCTTTCGAGCCATTTGGACTTGTCCTCTAGCCTTTATCGAATTGAACCTTTCAATTTCAGCACGAAAAGCAGAAATATCTTCCTCAAATTCCCATGTACATTCATCATATTGAAGCTCTTTCCATTTGACCAAATATTCCCGCAACTCACCAGTCATTCTGAGAAAAACATTTAATGTTCACTCCATGATTAGTCAGCAGGAAATAACAAGCTGCCCAAATCTATATGCATCTCAGATATTTTGAGTTAGATGGATGACCATCTTAAAACATTATGTTTAAGAAAGTTCTACTACCACTATAAAGCCTCACAAACAACTGCTTAATATTAAAAAACATGTACCATAACACCAAGAGTAAGAAAACATGCCATGCAAAACCACTTATAAACTTTGACAGAATGCAAATGCAATATATTACAAGCGTTCTTACGATCATATGAAATTTAACATGGTGTTGAGCATATTTCACAGTTAAGACAGATTCGGAAAAATAAAGAAATGCATTCGCTTAGAGAACATTAGAAAAGATAATATCTAATATCAACAACACACCAGATAAAAAAAATCAAACACTCCAAAAGTTTAACCTCTCGGAGCATAGTTTAGTCATGTAAACAAAAAAACCCAACTGTTCACCTTTGTTTGCTGTGAGCTTTTATAATAGCATTTCAATATGCAAAAAGACAGGAATCACCTGCTACCAATGACTCTATCCACAGTTGTCCACTCAGGCCGAATTGGAATCCAATCGTCTTCTGAAATTTTCATAGAAATTTGGCGATGAAAATTATTCATCCTTATTTTCATGCGTGGGATTTCCTTGAAAGACTTCTCAAAATCCTCATAGGGAATCCTGCAGATGGCCAAGTCACATGCATGATTTTTAAGAAACCTTGAATATTTTCATGGTAACAAATTAAAATTCAGCAACATATGAGAGCTCTTATCCTCATCCCACACCAATAACACAATAATTAAGGTTGACCCAAACGGAGAGATAAAGCGATCATGTTAGTATAACAAAACATGAGAATCATATATAAACAGAATGGGAAGAGCAATCACATAAAGCCAGAAATTGTATATAAGTATCTTTTTGTAACAAATATGTACTGGACTCCCTGTACTGAGCATGCACATGCAAATTTTGATTTAGGAGGAAGTATAAATCAATGATTGTGCCATTTACCATGAGCAGTGAAGATAAGACATTGACTTCCACTTTACTAAATATTGCCTGACTAATTTTTTTGTTGAAGATTCCCCTTCATCATTGCCATCATTTACTGGTCTCATTTGCCAATCTAATATTTTATCAAGTTCATGAAGGGGATTGACCTGTTAAATTTACAAAACTAAGTGTCAAAGTTATTCAAATGTGAATCAATTTCTTGTCTGTATCAAAAAAAAGAGAGAGAGAATAGTACTGAAGATTGGAAACTTACACACTGAGGGCAGCTCCAATTTCCACGAGGCACAAGTTTCAAAGGTGGAGTCAAACACTTAAGATGGTATACAGCTGTGCATGTATCACAGCAAAGAAGCTTTCCACTGCCTCCACAGGCATAGCAAGAATCATCACTCTGCATAAAAGAAAAATAATGCACATCAGAGATATAAGTACTAATAAAGGGCATCAAATTAAGCAGAAATTAAATGACAAAATGATTACAGCGTCCGATCTAATTATTTTTGTGGACTGATTTGTATCATGTCCCGTTCCTTCTTGTTCTTTCCAATCTGGATCATCTTCCATTTCATCTGCTTCATTGTAAGATGGCTTCTTTCCTGACCTAATTCTAAGTCTCTCTGCCATGCAATTGACTTCCTGGAAATCAAATATACATAAGATGGCTTTGAATTTTCTTTTTAAAAAATTGAGCAATATGTCCACAAAACAAATAGAATCCAACAGCTTTAAAATTTCTTTAAATATGTAAATCATGCCATGGATGCCTATCAAATGAGCAAACTCAAGCTTATGACTTAAACAGCTTATTTTTTTCATCGAATATTGAAAACCAGATTGAAGATAGGGAGCTAATATATTGTACAGCTGGAGAAATTAAACAGTGAAACATGGTAAGTTGTTCACCTATTTTGCCTTGCCCAAATTGTTATATAAGACAGTGTCCTGGATTCTGGGAAAGCTCTAAAAGGAGAACAAGAAAATCCAATCAATCTGATCCTTTTGTTCAATCATCTTAACTCAACTTATTGCTACAACGCTCAAATCTTCAATCCATAGAAAGTCAGACACATTAAAAAGTCCTAATTCTGTACTCTCCCAACATTCTCTCCTTTCTTGAAGTCATATACGAATATCAGTGCATGAATGCGGCTAAATTTCCACCACACCAGGTATGCACCTAAATAAAATATATGTAGTCTCCTGAGACGGGCCTAATCATACACCAGACGCAAATTCAAAGTGCATTTCCAACTCACACGCCCTAGGCATAGAAAAAATTAAACCCTAACAAAGTCATGTTGTAGCTTACATGTAGTCTGACTTTTTATATATTATGTATGTAAACTTGAGTTTTAGGATTGATAAATCTATTACTTTAATGATGCTAAATGTGTGATTATGTTTAAATATACATAGCATATTTTTGTGCTTTAAGTGTTAATTACCAAAGTTAAACATCATGTAATATTAATGCACTTAAAATTTATAATTTTTCTTAAATAGCTGTGCCCTTGAACCTGCTTACCCAATTTTTGAGGATCCACTCTGGTGTTCTGTACTCGTACCTTGTATACCCTCATAATTGTGCACATACCATTCACGTCTTCTCAATATATAAATTTTGGACATACTAAAGTTATAATGGCGAAACACTCAATCTTGAAAATTTGATGACGAGAGGAAGTTATTTTCTTTATCAAACCCAAAAAACTTGCTTCTTCACAAGGATAGTGATAAGTAGCAAATTTTGTTAAAAAAATTCTCTTGCATACATAATAATTTCTGATATACAATATGCTTAGTATTGTTCTTTTCATCATACAAGTTTTTATCGCCATGCTTGAATGTAGTGGGTTAAGTAAAATAGTGATAAATATGTAATGGTCCCATAACTCCTTTAATAGGTCTACTTGACAAATGCAAATTTTGAAAGGATAAGACACACCAGCTCTATACACATGATAGATTATATATTAATTATCAAAATCTTATTTTTTGTAAATAACCCTTATATTTGAAAAGATTCCCTGATTTTTCAAATAGGTGCATGAACTACTAACAGAAAGACCACAAATTTATCAACCATCATTCATATACCAAACTTAATTAACAATTACTCAAAAAACAATCAGCAAGTTTTATACGAAATAAGAAAATATGGATTGCTGAAATCTTGCAAACAAGAAAAACACATAATTAAACACTACATCATCCTCATTTAAAATAAATACTGGCCCAATCCTAAGACCATGATGAAAAACTCCCAGAAAACTCGCTGAGTAAAGAAAAACTTAAAGAGTTTTTCCGGTCGGTGAGTTTTTACGAGTTTTCTCGCCAAAACAACTTGCAGAAAACTTATGAAAAACTCGGCGAGTTCGAGCCAAATACTTGGCCACAGCAGCATATAAGGATTTTGACGTCAAAAATAAAGTTTCATTTGGTTTTTTTGAGTTTTTGTTTGCTTCTCAAGCCACAAAACACCCTCCCAAGCTTATGCAAGGTCATTTGCAAGCATTTTAGTCGATTTGAAGTGGATTTGAAGCACATTTGAAGTGGATTTAAAGCAGATTTGAAGCACATTTGAAGTGGATTTCCAGGGGAATTCAAACACGTCAATTTTGGGAGAAAAATGCTTCAAAAATGAAGAATATAAAGGCCATACAAGAGGTAAAATGTGCTTGCCGGTGGGGGCGCTGCCCTCAACCCCGCCCTGTATCGCTACCCCGCAAGGGGCATTGAGCTGCCTCCCCCAGACCCCCGCTTTTGAATTAAAAAACAAAAGAAGAAATTGATGGTGAAATTGCATCGAATCAATTTGAGGTTTCCTGTAATGACCCCTTTTTTTTAATCTGTCCTAACATAGGATTAGACAGAGATTAGGATTGGGATAAGAACCATTAAGCACATGAATTTCTATAACTATGTACATTAAATGTATAATTACTTGCTTAGGAACAATCTAAATTGCATATCCTATAATATTATGGTTCAATATGAAGAACAAGAAAACAACATACTCAATACTTATTATTTATCCCTTTGATATGATTATTCATCTACACTGACTGGTTCCTACAGTGAATGGTAGAATTAATGTGCTTGGGCATGGAAACAGTCTACCAGCAGGTTCCCTCATGGTTCTCACCTGTTGTGGGACTTCCAGCAAGTGACTGAATTACTCCCCTCTCCCTTCACAAACTCTCTATCCACTGTAAGTTCTAGAGACAGGTAGAGAATCATATTTATCACAGGACTTGGTAGTTGATATGAGTAACAGATTTAAGAATTTAGCATTGAACCTTACATGTAACTTCTGTCCACAATCTTACATTGTAATTTGAATATTTCATATTGATTTCCTATTATAATCCTCCCTAATTAGTTAGGTGGTTGCATAAGTATTTATTGTACAAAAATCCATACATTCATACCCTTATTAAATCCCTTGTAGTGTGTTTTACCATTGTATTATTATAATCCATTAATCTAATATCAAAATATGATCTATTATATTATTATCATTATTTCAATTCATGTATCCATATACTGTTATGCCATTCCCATAATATTATACCAATGAATAACCACCATATAGTCTGGTTACTTATGTTTACACACTTATGTAGCCATCATTAGTTTTTAACGATTGCGTATGGTATGTCGTAAACCCTTACCTTACTGTTTTTCTATTCATGGAACATATCCCTTAAGCAAGGGTAGTTCAGAATGTTGAAACAGAAATTAATGTAATTTCAACAACTATAAAATCTCAAAACTATTATAGAAGGAAAGATATACATATCTTTGAGTGCCTGTGCACTTTGGTGGTCCTCTGCGATTCTCCAGCCAGAGGTGAACAATCCTTCAATTTGCCATGGTGCTCTTGATTTTCTGGTTTGACATCCAATGACTCTGGTTTTTCCAATCTCCCCCACCGCTTTTCTGAATTCAATTTCCTTGTATATATTATAATACCAAGCGACTGGTTATATTTCAAAAGACATGTTTCATGCTCCTTTATAACTACATCCCTTCATCACATCGGTTGGTCAAGTAACTTGTGCCTTCCAAGACTAACACGAAATAATTTATTATTCTCTTTGCATCCCTCTGTAATTGCTGGCACTTAACCATCTAAAATCGCATCTCTTAGAGTATGAATATAAGTCAAAATTCTATATCGCACCCCTTCAATATATCCTTAGATCAATTTGTGTAAGTATTGGTTAACTGGAAATCTCGGTCTTTTCATATCAACTTACTAGTTGTATCAAGCCTTCCTCCTATGATGTTCAAAATATCCATTGTATTGTATCGCCGCCTTAGATAATAAAATTATTAATTTGCTTGATTTGAATTATTTCCAAATTCCTTTCTTTCCGATGATCAGTATTTCATATATATTTTCCTTATCCCTTCGACTCTTCATTATAGTCAATAAATGATTTATATTAACTTTATGTTAGTGTTAAGGTATTGTATAAATGAATCGTATTAATATTATAATGTAGAGTGTTAACTTATAGGATTATAAATGAATCATATTAATTATAGGGTCGACAAATGCCTTATTAGTATATCATTCATTGTCATATTTAATGGATATAATTATTAAGATATTTATTAATAGCATATAATTATTTGTTTATATTATTTATTAATATAATTATTTATTGTTGACTATAATTGACTAGTATATTTATTAGTATAAGAAAATTAAATAAGGAATTAATTATATATTTATGTTTAGCAATGTATATTTTGAACAAATTATATTAGAAATATATTGTACATATAGCAATTACGGTTCACGACATTTTGATACCCACTTTACTAAGTTCCCCCTTGTTCGTGACATGCCCCAGTCCCTCTGTCCCTGACGGGTGGTGAAACATTGTTTTATCTCCTTTTTGTTGCATCAAGGTTTGTAGAAACTCAATAATGGCATTTCCTAAGTACTCTAAATTACTTCAGAGTCTAATGAACAAGATTTAACACCATTTTTTCTAGGATGGAAGTCGAACCATAGCTAGTCATGTCGAGCGAGGAGGCCCAGCCACAGTGGACTCCTAGGACTAGACCCTCTACATCTCGCCTAGCTTTTACTAGAGCTGGGAAGTGGAAGATGTAAACTGTTTTGATGATGTATTTACTTATAGTTTTACAAAAACAATTTCCTATTTTAATTTTGCTTCAGACTATCAAGCTACCAGCCATCAGCATTAAACATAAGGATGTCATTTTATACCCAATTTGCATTTAAATATATCTAGACTCAGCTTGTTTCTTTTGTTTACTCATTCATTGACTCATTAGATGCTTCTCCTCATTGAATTTTGCAAAAAAATTACATTACTAGTTAAATTTAATCAATTTTTTAAGTTGTCGAGTTTTTTGCCAAGTTTTCTCTGAATTTTTGCCAAGTTTTTTTTCGGGCCTTGGCAAGTTTTTGCGGAGTCCGAGTATTTCAACTATGCCTAACACATTAATTACAAATTTACAAAAAACAGTATTGTAGTTTTCATTTTATTATTGTCTATTGATAACAATAAAAATATAAAAAGCCGCCTGCTTTAATGTGTCCCTCCAAAAACAAAAAACATCACAAGCGCATACAAAATCCAAAAAATGACAGCCTGGCATATATCCAAAACAAGCATGTACTTTTGGTTTCTTCTGATAATTGACAGGCAAAGCATGAGAACAAGAAATGACATGAGAAAGAATTCTACAGCAAGTGCAATGTTTTTTTCTAAAGAAGTAATTTCTCATAATAGGACTCACAAATGACTACATTTTGTTAAAGTTTTATTACAGCAACTGATGTCTCTTATAATGCGTTCTTTCACATTTCTGCATAGCGAGATAGTTGTTGTGCACAATGAGAACCCTTTGTAAACACTTTCTCACTATTGATTTCCAAACTCCCAAAGTATCACAATTGTTTATCATATTTTAACTTATTGAAAAGCCTAAATTTGTATTAAAACACCAACTCAAAGAATTGAATGCGTCGAAAAACACAAGATAAGATAAGATAAGATAAATCTATTAATGTCCAACAAAAGACCACAAAGCATCAAAGGGACTGCCAAGTACATCAATAAGGAGCCTGACCGTAGCAAGGACACCAAACAATGCCCAAAGAAGAAAGCAACAACTAAAATAAAACAGAATGAGGGATGCAAAGGAAAAGAGTCTAATGAATCCAATGGAAAAATGATGAAAACCTCCCGAGCCCAATTAAGGGACCAAATCGCCAGGTAAAACTTCCGAACTAAAGGATAATCAGTAGGACTAGTCTGAATCATGGGCCGCCTCGGAGTAGCCCTAGATGAGGATGGTTGTTGCTAAAAAGAGTTCGGCCTGGGTTTCACAGACCTAGAATAAGTGGTGGGCCCCAACCGACGCATGGTACCGCACACTGAATGAATCTCTGTGAAAAAGGAAGTAATAAGCTGACAGGGTGGAGGCGCTCCTGAAGCCTTAGAGCTTCCTGAAAATAAAGGGCAAGGCATCTCTGGTTTGTATATCTGAAGAAGGTGGAAAGCGACTGCGCCTCCCTAAAGAGGCAATAGAACCTCCCCCTAATCTCGTAATATATAGGACAACGAAAGATGAAGTGAGCCTCAGACTCCAACTCCCCAATGTTGCAAAGCTAACAAATCCTGTGCCCTCTCTCAATATGATGGTCGGTCTCGCAACGAAGCCGATGCGATCCTACTCTAAAGGAGCCAAGGGGGGATCCTGAGGGACTGTGCCCACTGGTGTGATAAGTAGGAAGGGCGAACAATGAGTCTGTCCTTCAAGTTCATAAATTTCTCTGCATAGAAGGTCATCTTAGGGTGAAGACCCCCGTGCAGGTTAACCCAAATAGTATGAAATTTGAATGAATTGCTTGTAAATGTCATCTGTGATGCACCTATTCAACTCCTGGTGAGGGGGAAGAAGATGGGGGGAGCATCGAGAGAGTACTAGAAGGGAGGGAGGCAATCCATAGCAATCCCAATAGACCCAAGGAGGGCCGAAGTCTCAGCAAACCATCAACGAGCCCGACCTGAAGAATCAGTAGAAACGGCGATAGATTCTGAAGAGCAGTAGGTAAGGTAGGGGTATCTATGACGCGCATCACCCAAATCAGCAAAGCCCTGAATGCAATGAAGGTACTGAACCAGATCGAATATGGCCTCAAGCCTGAAGGGACGCGCCCCAAACTCTGCAAGAATAATGTTGTGCGGGATGGATAGCTTGCACTTGATAATGCGACGAAGGTGGAGAGTCTGAACTCGCTCGACAGACGCCCAATCAAAATCTAACAAAGGACCCCACACCATCGAGCCATAGAGGACAGTAGGTCTGATAAGTGTATCCATAAGTCATTTTGGACAAGGTGTCCTAGAAATGGTGTCGGAAACACTGTCTCTCTAGGAGGGCTAACGAACCATACCCCTTATTTGTCCGTGGCTGAAGGGAGGGTCTCATGGTAAACCGTGGCCCAGTAAACATGACACCCATATATATGTATGAGGACGAGAACTCCACCTCCACCCCCCTGAAGAAGAAATGGAGGTGAGGTCTTACAAGCGTTGACGACCATCACCTTCATCTTCCCCAAATTAACAGTCAAGTGTCGCAACTCGCAAAAGGACGCAAGAACGTCCAGCTGTCTCTGTAAACCTTCCGAAGAGGAGGCTAAAAGAACGATATCATCCGCAAATAGCATAATAGAAACTAGAACCCGGTAAAGAAGGCAACCGTCCCCAAGATGAGTATGCTCCTGAAGATACCTCTCTAGCTCGTCGATGTAGATATCGAAAAGAGTAGGTGACAAAGGGCAACCCTGCTTAACCCCAATGGTGCTGCATATGAAGTCTGAAAATCCAGAAGGGGTATTGAGATGGCCCAAAACCGTCTCATAAAGTCACATGATGGCTGCCAAAATAGTATTTGAGATACCGATATCCCAAAGCCTCTGGAAAAGGGTCATCCTCGGGACAGAGTCAGAGGCTTTGCGGAAGTCCACAAAGCAACAATATACCTTCGAGGAGCGAAAACACACCTCAATAATACCCAGAAGAGTGAATATGTGATTCATACTCTGATAATTTGGTATGAACCCGCTTACCCCTTGGCACGAATGTTACGGCGATCCAACTCTCTCGAAAGAATAATGTGAAGAGTCGTGGCATAAAGCTTGGAGAATGAATGTCCAACCATGATGGTCCTACAATTATTAGGGTCCCAGGCAGAACCCGCCTTGTGGATCGGATGGATAATGTGGTGCGCCCAAGAGGAGGGGAAGCCTGTGCAAACAAGGTTGAAGAGATCGGCTAGATAGGACCCCAAAACTGTGATACCATGCTTGAAGAGCTCGGCCTGAAATCCCTCTTTAGCAGGGGCGATAGCTTTGACTGTCTCTCTGATAGTAATAGAGGAAAAAAGGTGACAATGGGGGCAGTGTGACCTGGAAAGGGTGCTAACAGGGGACGTATGGGAAACCAAGGAACCGTGATCAAGCTTGGGGGGAGGGGATTATGGGGNGTACGCCAGAAAAATTTGGGGGAATTGTGGAGGGCAGGAAGAGTACATTTGTGCTGGAAAATGTGAAGACGCTTCTTATGGCGAAGGAGTTGGCGATAGGTCTTCAAGAGGTGTATGAGGGGTGGTGGAGCTTGAGGCTGACCTCAGGGTTCGATGAGAGGCCTTATAGTCCTCATCATACCATTTATTCATAGGGCATGTGTTCCTCGTCCTGGGGGGCAGCTTGGGGATGGAGAAATGAGGAAAGGAGGACATGGCGGCCTTCCACATGGCTGCACAAAGACGAGAGAACATGGAGACCACGTTCCCCAAAGTGGAGAAGCTAGGATAAGGGGGAAGAGTCTGCCTGAGATTGTGGGTAAACATGTCAGGATCACCGTCGTCAAAACGAATGACGGTGCGGGGAGGAGGGACTAGGTGCTCGAGGGGGGGGTGCAATGGATGGAGACGAACCAGCGCATGGTCGGCTAGAGCGAGGGAGGTGATGGAGAAGTGGCTAATGGAGGGCATGAAGGACTATCGGGAAAGAGCATAATCCACTATGCTAGCGTCCCCACCATGAGGCCTACACGTGAATAAGTGTGATCCAGGGAAACACAATAGCCCATTAGGGCCACTAGATCCAAAGACTCACTGAGTTGTAGAAGATGCCTGTCATACTTGTTCAAGGGACCATCCGCATCATCAGAGAGCATGTGTAGCCCCATAAGAACCAGATCGAAATCCTCAATGCAAAGAGAGACAGCCGCCCTATTGTGAAGGGGAAACTGTGTCATATGAGTCCTAGCATTGAAGTCCCCTAGGAGGAGAACTTCCCCAGCCATAGAAAACTGAGTGATGTTGTCATAAAGGTCAAAGAAGGGGTTCCCTTTAGGGCCACTGTGTATATACCATAGGGGGATGAGGCCGGAGGGAAGTAACAAATCCCAAAGAAGATGTCTCTGACTCGTGCGGTCGTACAACATAGTCGGACCCACATGAATCTAGCAGAGGCGTCCGAAAGGACAACAAAGACCAAACCCCGAAGTTGGTCCCTAATAAGACACGCAACCACACCTGAACCACAGACCCCTCCCGAACTCCTAGTCTCACTCCTAAATGCTGAAACCCAGTGATAACCGGCAAACATGGGAAGAGGTCATACAGGGATCTCATGAGTCTCAGTGACACTACATATATTAACACTACATCACAATAAGACACCACCATACCATGTAATTATCTTATCCTTTTCTTAGCACGATAACAATGAAGATCCCTTCACTTGCTTTGTTGACTTCAGAAAAAATTCCAACACTATCAGAGCTACTCAAGTCTATACCCTATTCCCTACCATTTCCAAATGCACGTTGATAGACTGGAAAAATACACATAGTCATTATATTAATACTATATGACATACATATAAACAACCTCATTGTTGCAAGCATGCAACTACTCCTCAACATAGTCATTCACTCAAGTCCAATCTGTTGATGGTTCAAAGATCCCCATACAAGGGCATTTTGGCACCTATTAATGTGTTTAGGTCCAAAGTTGAGGATCATTCTGGTTTTTTGGAGGGCCTTCTTGGCATGCCCCTTGCTCTCCTATAGTCATGTGAGGGGATACGACAGTGTCTGCCAATGATCTCAGCGCTTGCAATGTAAATAATGGTATTTCTCCCAGCATATGTCACCCAAAGAAAATGTTTGCTTCAGCTGTGTGTTAGAGAGTAGCAACTTCTAGGTTGAACAATGCAATTTTTTTTTTAAAATGAGGGTTGCAAGATAAAAACAAGCAATAATAGCTCTAAATATTATAAGTCACCCACTATTTTAGTATTTGGGGAAGTATTGAAACTAAAGGAATACTTCTCAAAATGTGGTTTGATCCATCATTCCAATCACTTGTGACCTAGTGTTTCTAAAATGAAGAAATATATGTTCAGCAACTAGCAGCCACACATGGAGAACCATTGAAGTTAGCAAAAAAATGAATTTGTAATGTTTTGTTAATCTGTTTGAATCCAACTATGTAAGATTTGAAGTTAGCAAAAAAATGAATTTGTAATGTTTTGTTAATCTGTTTGAATCCAACTATGTAAGATTTATTTGTCAATGGTTATGTTTTGCTTATCAATCATTAGGTACTTCAGATACGCTTCTTGTATTCAAGAAAAGTGGACTAACCCTTGGTTGATCATCCCTATCTACTTCTATTTTAAGAACTTCACAATAATAAAGATATAATTGTTTTACTAAATCTAGTATGCATTGTCATTTACATTCATTTATGCAAGTACTATTCTTATCAAATATAGGAGCAAACAACAGCATTGTTGCCTTAAAGGTCCAATCGAGAAAATTAATAACCTTTGATCCCAACAAGAATGGGAAGAGAATACAACCTAGTAAGCACCAAGAGATCAAACAATCTTTGAGATTGGTGGGACAAAGAGACTGAAGAAGAAGGCTATGTGAAGAAAAGCCATGATTACAAATGTCATCGGAACCAAAGCAACTCCAAAGAATAAGCCAAACTTTTAATCAAGAATAAAAACATAAAAACATTTAACTAACTATGAACAGCCAAGTGTACAAAGGAAGAGTTGGTCGAGGACTTAAGCCCCCCCCCCCCACTTTAAAGAAGTGTATGGTAATCTTTTCGATCAAGATCGATTGGAGGAAATAGTTGAATCTCATTAAAAAGAGAAGGAATCTGAGGACTTGTTGGTAGGAAACAAGTGGAAAGCATGCAAGACCAATCTCTAAGGCATTGAAGAATTGCTAATTGAAGGCTGAGTCAAGCCTAAGATACTTGCATTGAGACTATATCTCTAAAAGGGTTGAGGGTTTGGACATGCCCAAAAGTGTCCAATGAGTAAAGGAATATACCAACCAAAACTTCCTAAGAAGAAGATTTTAGACACCTTCGATACGTCTATGCATAGTGACCCCTCCAACCCGTCCAATTGTCAAGAGGCAAAGAATGCCACAGTTCAATGGAGATAGATCCGAAGATACCCATAAGGCACTACAAAATTTGATTACTATATAGACGACAATTACAAAATTTTATTACTATATAGACGACAATTACAAAATTATATTACTATATAGATGACAATTAGGTTAACCAGCCAAAGATATTGGTTGAGATGTTTTCTACCTACATTCTAAGGAGTGGCAATAGATTGGTATATGGACATTCTTGATACTGCGAAAGTAACATAGAAGAGAATAAAGGTGTTTGATAAGAGTTCAAAATATTGAGGGATAATATGGAGATTACAAATAAAATTTACAAAACCCAAGAGCATAAGGAAATTGGAGAAGGAACCAGTAGATGGGCTAAAGAAGTTACATTGAAGATCGAAGAGAGTACCTCCCCCATCATATGAGAGTGCATACAATCAAGACATCATCATAGACTGAAAACAAAAATCTAATCAATTAAAGAAAAGCAAAGGTTCTAATTCAAGAAATAATGAATTAGAATCAATATAGGCTCTTTATAGAGACAAGTTGAGAATGATGAAATAGTTGGACACAAAAAACGTAAACAACTTTGGCATACTAATTATAAAATAGTCACTACAACTTAACCATAAAAAACTCTTTTGTGAAATATGACAAATCGACAATTGTTCAATTAAGGATTGTAATGATAAGTAAGAGTACACAAGTACTCTATACACAAGGAAAGTAGTCCACTCCACCTAACACTCCATTGAACCTGCAAAATAACAAGAATCCTTCTCCTAGCAGCTATCAAAATCAGATAATAATAGATTCGATAATACTAGTGAGGGAGGTAGGAGCTGAATCTAGTATGAATCCAAAGATAGGCCTATCATACAATGTTTAGAGTGCAGTGAATGGGGTGATTTCACAAGGGATTGCTCCAGGATTTACGCTGCAATAATACTATTTTGTAAATGTTGTGCACTCAATGACCATGATGATGTTGGGTGTTTGAAGCAAAAGACAAGGATTAATATACATAATATGGAGAGAAATAATGAAATAAGGTTGTGTACCCGAACCCACATAATAAAAAATAAAAACTTGTTGAAGCATAAGCGAAATTGTGTACGAGTTAATAGTGACTACTCAACACAAGATTATTATGATGGGTCCCAACTAGTAGGCCATGTTAGGTACAATACCCATTTACAATGTGAATCTCTCACAAACGAAGAAAAGGAGAAAACCCATTGGAAAAAACTCCTCTCTAGAAAGGAGAAAAGATACAATCAAGAATGATGTAAGGACTTAATGATATGTTCAAAAACCATCGTGATTAAAGAAAACATATCATTGAGTTCTCCTTACATATCATTCAAGTTACCATTTTCTTTAGAAGCATCAGCATGGTTTTTGGACTTCAAGCATTCTCCTTGTAGTAGAGTTTTGCCTCTAGAATCTTTTTGGTCATTTGAAAGATTCAATTGACATGTATCATAATGATTTAGTAAGGCAACAATTTCTGCCTCTAGATTACAGCATTCCTTACTTTTAATTTTTAATTGAGTTTGTGTTTCTTCAAGAATCCTTTTGCTTTCTTCAAGTTGAAGTTTCAAATTTGAAACTTGCTTTTCTAAATCACCAATTTTGTGAATTAGATTATCAGTACCATTCTGATTATGAATTTTCTGGACCAATGTTTCCTTCTTTAGTTTCCTGATTTCATCTAAAGCACATGTAAGTTCACCTTCAAAATCAGTTTCATTGTCTGAATCAGTAGCAATCAGACATTCAATAGCCATAAACAGAGTCTAACCTCCTTTGACACACTCCTCTAAACCAGGATCTGTAATGTCAGCAATTAAACTTTTCTTTTTTTTGAAAGTATTTTTCTTTTTGAAGTTAAATTGTTTCTTTCTCCTGTGTTTTCTATTATCTTCTTCATCACTGTCAAGATCCTTATTAGGGCACTGAGTAACATAATCCCCAATTCTACCATAGACAAAGCACTTGAAGGGTAATTTTCCTTTATATTTACCTGACCCTCTCCTTAATCTACTCACAAAAGCGGATGCACCATCATCAGGTTTTTCTGGGTTAGAGTTTGCCTCTGTTTTGGTAGTCTTGAAGGTAATGTCTTTGTTAGTAGGATTATCATTACTAATCCTCATCTCATAGGTTGTGAAGATGCCATGTAAAGCATCAAGAGTAACCTTGTTTATATCTCTTTCCTTTAAGACAGAGACTTTGGAATCATATATGGGTGTCAATGATCTCAACACCTTTTTAACCACAGTGCTTTCTTCTAACTCTTCTCCTAGACCACAAATAGAGTTGAATATTTCTTGAACCCTAAGAAAATAATTTGTAATTTCCCCTTCATCTGTCATTTTCAGGCCTTCATACTTGGCTCTAAAAGTTTGTAGTTTAGCTTCTTTAACTTTTTCATCTCCTTCGTAAATACTAGATAGCTTGTCCCAACTAGACTTAGCATCTTTACAATCCATTATCTTTATTATGACAACGTTTGTTAAACCATAGCAAATGGCATTTGAAGCCATTGCATCACATTCATAGGCTCTTTTCTCATCTTGGGTAGTAGGTGGAGTTGTACTAGTGTATGTATTTTCTACAGCTGACCACACTTCATACCCTAGATATGTTAAGTGATGTTTTACCCTAAATTTCCAGAAAGCATAGCCTGTACCATCAAATAATGGTGCTCTGGAACCAGAAAGACCTTCTTGACTTTGAATAATTGGTACTCCACTACCAGGAATCCCCAAGTTGGTTATACTTATTGAAAGGGGTGTGGCTCTGATACCACTTGTTGGAGTACAGCGAACACTGAGAGGGGGGGTCAATCAGTGTTCTAAAACTTTACAAGTTCTTTTTAAAGCAAGGTTGTTTATAAACTGAATCTTTTTCATATAAGGATACTTAGCAACTGACTCCTTTTCAAAATAAAATGCTTATGTGCTGAATCCTTTTTCAAATTAAAATTCTTATGAACTGAATATCAAAAATAGAATTCATTTTTCAAGAAATGATATCAACTTAAACAAGATCAATACAGCACATCCAGAAACACATTGACAATTATTTGCATGAGTGGAAAACCCCCATAGGGATGAAAAACCACTCGAAAATGCCTCACTGGCTTATAAATCAAAATGCCTCACTGGCAAATAAATCAAATGCCCCACTGGCAAATAAAACTGTCTGAACTCAAATATCAGTATATGAAATCTGTCCAAATGTATCACTCTCCTAATTATCTCATTTACCTTGAGACTCGGGAATACATGCAATCATGGAGTATATACAGCATGATGTTATTATCTCATCATGAAGTATACACACCGCACTTGCAATATAATCCTTTACAACCTTTTAAAAACAAAATTTCCTTCAACAAAATAAAAACCCTCCAAAGAATATAGATAAATCTTTTTAAAGATAATAAACAATGAAATACCAACTGTGAATGGATCAAGAATGAAATATATCCTTCAAACCCTAAATTATTAACTCTTCAAAAATGAAACTTTTTAAAACCCTGAGCTCTCTGTTTTTCTTTTTACAGACCTCATATCACCATTGAAAATAGAAAGAGATCTTTTCTTTATACTACAATCTTAACTCGAACCGAGAACAACTAACTTCAAACATAATGTAACTGCTACAAGACAGAACTGTCCCAACTAAAACACCATCCTTTCAACTGCCATGGAAAACCAAAATATTTGAAATATAACATAACCAAATCTTTGTCATTTGTAAAGAAGCAATACTATATTCTCCATTAACAAACTAACCAAATCAAATCAAATCTCTTTCAGTTTCTCAAATTGAAAACCAATTACCGATTACATGAAAAGTCGTTTGAATAACCACCAAACTGTCATTTCCAACTCCAAGTCCAAGCTTACTGTGCTCTCAAACTGGTTGCAATGTTTGTGCCCTAGCTCAATAGGGTTTCCAACCAAGTGTTTTGTCAAACAAGAAAATTGCCCTTTGATGCCCTAAATTAAGTGTGCCCTCAAAACAAATGATAATGACATTCGACATTCAAAGGTCAACCAAAATAATGCCCTTTTACAACCCATGATTATTAACCAAATGATGTTGTCTTTTATGTGTCCATGCACATCTCTGTTAATGATAGTCTTTAGACAATAATTGTTTACCAAGGATGCCGATAAGACATGGTATCAAAGATGTTGTTCCCCCATACATGTGATGTGTATATATATTATAAACTCATGCAAATGCAATACAATATGCTGTCACATTTTAGCACAAGGCCTTTGGCTTTCCAAGAGCAATATTGATATCATATAAATACGATTTCATCACCTTAAATACCTTCTTGATAGTCCAGTCATAATAACTTATTGATAAAGCCTTTGCAAAACATAAGTTATCAATAACTTATTGATCTTGTATAAATAAGTTAATGGTAACTTATCAATGCTTCTTTGATAAGATATCAACCCTCATTCATAACAAGACAATAAGAAATCAATACTTTATGTCTGACAAGGTTTAACAATAAACCATATGACAAAAATACAATAAAGAGCATAATTTAACCATATACCCAATGAATCATAATGTCATGTATACCTGTTCACTATTTCCTGAATGTCAAGCAAATGTCAATGATATCATTGCATTGTGAAAATGGAGAGTATGCTGTCCCAAAAACAATCTGAAAGACCAACTTTCAAAACTATAGAAGATGTCAAGGAAGAATATCAAATGAACTGTCATGATACCAAACCAGTGTTATTCCTGATCAAAGATAACCCTGTGTATATGTTTGGATCATGTCAAAGTGTACCAATGATACAAGTATATACACAGATATAAACCATTATTATATCAATCAAATGTGT
Organism: Thuja plicata; assembly: GCA_018584345.1. Taxonomy (NCBI): domain Eukaryota; kingdom Viridiplantae; phylum Streptophyta; class Pinopsida; order Cupressales; family Cupressaceae; genus Thuja; species Thuja plicata. Next base: position 2,290,604 of record MU228409.1, read on the forward strand.
ATCCAAATGTACAAGTTCCTGTCTGCTGTCTATGTATGCCACTGTTATAGAAACCATGTTCCTATTCATACCAAAAACGCTTTATATGCCAAAGTTGAGTCCATCAATTGTAATGCCATTTTATTGACTTTTGACATTAATGCCAACAATGACCAAGAGGGGAAACATGCTACCCCCCAATGACTACACTCAACATGAAATTTCAATCAATGATACCCCCATAAGAGGCAAAGAGAGGCTATATAGCCCCCCAGTAATGTACACATATCTTGCGAAAATAGTGAGTGTGCTTGAAGACAAAACGTAGTCCAATGCCTACAAACAACATTTCTCCCCTTAAGAAGAAGATGGACTAAGTACAAATGCAGGAATGCTTCCCAGACCGAATAGAAAATGATAGGAAGTAGAATCCAAATATAGGATGATGTCTCTAAAATTTGCGCCTATGTTGCCAAGTCATTAGATGATGATCATGGCCAATCAAAATAGAAGGTGACAAACAAGGAACAACTGGAAATTGATAATGAATTGGCTCCAAAGACAAATGTGAAGTGACAACAGTTGTGCCATGACTATCATCAAAATGAAAAGATAAACCCTCAAAATGGTCCTCCAACTCTAAAATGTGAGGCTCCACAAACAAAGAAGCAATGATTGATAGATAGGAATCCCAATCAGCAAGACGATTACATGCTTGTTGCAAGGAATCACTAGAAATACTCAATGAACCAAAAACAAAATATGAATGTGTGATCTCAAATGGAGAAGTAGGAGTTGCAGGAGAAGTCTCTGGCTCATCAAGACGCTCAAGTTCTGCATCATATTCAAACTTCTCTAAGATATAATCATCAAAGGGGAGATTTTCAACATCATCAAGTGGAATGAAACAATATGTAGCAGGATCATCTAGGGATGGAGGATTATGTGGATCTTCAAAAATCTCCCAAATCTTGGTCCAAATTGTGTGTGGGCACCTGATTCCTAAAATTTGATTGTATGTCTCTCTAAAGATGCTTCACTAAAACTAGAACCAATCAATCCTATGATATGATCATTCTTATTACCCCAAACAAATTTCTTCCATGTTGCCTCTGGCTCAGAAATGAGTCCATAAAGATGAGACAAAAGATTAAGCCACTTACAATGTGTTAGAATGCCTTTTTGCCAAGACTCATAATTGTCCTTAGTCAATGTGATTAGAGTGATGAGTTGCATAATGTCATGTCCCCGTTTCCAAAATAGGATTTAAAAATAAATAATAAATATATATTAATAAATTACTAAATTATAATATAATTTATTACAAAAAAGAAATATAATTTATTATAATAATGAAAAGATATAATATATAATATAATATTAATGAACGCATATAAAAATATTAAAATATAATATATATTAATCAAAACATTGTCATTAATTAAATTATTAAAAGTTAATTTTATCATTGTAATTACTATCCTAAGCATGGATAGTATTTACAAGGTAATGATATAAATTAACCTCATTCTTATATGAAGTCCATAGATCCATACGTGAAATATATAATTTTAATTTATATATTCAGTTTATGAATATTTAATTTATATATTATTATTAAATATATATAAACCTGAAATATACTATTGAAATATATATATATATATATATATATATATATATATATATAATCTTAAGCATATATCAAATACTACTACATATATATACTAAATACGTATACGAAATATTGTCATATATAAATATAAATCTGAAAACATACATATAACATATATTATATCAAAATATATTATAAGTACGTTATTAATCTGCTGTACGATTAATAAAATATGAATTACATACACTTAAAAGAGGAAACCCATAATGAACAGCCACGTCCCTTTTTTAAATCGCTTCTCCCCCCTTCCTCACACGAGTATAAAAGGGGGGGGCAGATGTTAAGTTTTAGGTGAAGCAACAGGAGAAAACAAAAAAGCAGAATAGAATTATCTGATTCAAAGGAAGAAGAAACTTAAGGAAGATTCAGGGAGAAGAAAAGGCCAGTCCTGTTCAGATATCCAGGAATCCATTCGGTAGCATTCAGAAAATTCAGGAATTTTCATCCAACTTGGGAATATATATTCAGTAGACAATTAGTATATTTAGTGATTCACCTCATCTGGAGTAGAGGAAGCAGATACCTGACAGCAGGAAGTCATACACCGAAAAGATAATCAGGTCATCCATTGACAGCATCATTACATATGGTTCTGAGAATATACTAACATATTTGAAACATCAACATATCAAATATAGGCGATATTATCATCTTACATTACAGGATTATAATCAGACGTAGAAGTTGATTGTTGCAGGCAAAAGGATCAGGTTATTACATATTCAAACTAGCAGTGATTATATTACAAATACAACATAATATACATCCACTTAAGCATAAGTATAATTGCCTAAATTAGAAATAATGGTAATTGATATTGGTTATCAGTCTTAAAATAACATATGGTCATCCTTATCACACAAAATAATAGTGATATCAGGAACTGAGATTGGAAAGAATTATGCTAGTTGTCCCGTAATCCCAAAGAAGCCTGACAGGGGACATTACACATAACCCATGATTACAATAATGATACACTTCTCAAACAATAAAATCAGAGATCAATACATGAAATGTGGACGAAATGACGTGATTAGACCAAAACAACACCTCCCAACTTCCAAAATGTCCAAGTAATCCTCCAGGATGCAAATATAGCAAAAATTGAATATCAAATAACTAGGACAGGAATCTGGAAAAGGTACATGGATGACTGAATAGAGCTCCTCAATACCTTTCCAACACCATAAGAATCGCAGAAATCAAAGATTGTGACAAAAAGTTATGACCTTGGGAGCCAAATAAGTTTTGGCTTCAAATAGAAATTATTGTAATCAAACAGCAAAATTTTGGAAATAACCTACATCACCAAAAAGCGGACGGAACCAGCTTTTTGACAATATCTAGTTTTTGAAATACCAATATCATACAGACATGTTATTGCAAAAAGAAAAATAGCCCCCTTTTAGGCATTTATGGGGTCAATTTAAGCACTAGGGGCTGAAATTCTGGTTGCACATACGACCTTGGGGCACGCAAGCAGAAAAATTAAAAGTGTCGCCATTGGTGTGGCAACCCAATGATGGGTTGGTGGGCAACGGGTTCCACGCCACTACGCGGTTAGCATTGTCAACATAGGCCAATAGTCCCCAATATGACCAGGGTGGAGAGCATAAAGGGATCAATGTGAACCAAAACAAATCATAACTCATCAAATTTAAAACATATTTTTTAATTACAATAATGCAAAAAGAATTAATGCATCATAAAATTGACATGACCAATTACTGTTTAACCATGTACCATGCAGTCATAGAAAGTGTATGAAGACAACAAAATTTTAGATGATGCCACCAATATGCAAGCCTTGAGCAAAATATGTAAAAGAATATATGTCGGACAAGAGGGTCGATATTTTCCGCCAAAAATTGAGAATTTTTACAATGCGATCTATACGGCCAAATATGGATTTGTACTCGAGATTATGCTGAAAAAAACATATGATGCCACCAAATCATGGTCTTTGATTTCGCCAATTTGACAGTCCCATAGGATTTCGAACCTTCCAAATGTGATGGCAAGGTTAAATTCGGCCCAAACTGCTCCAAAAATTCAGCTGCCTTCTAGATATAGCAACTTTAACCCTACTATAAACCCTTGTAGAGACGAAAAAACATAACGAAATCTTATGAGACAAATGGCAAACTTCACTTTCTTTCACACCCTGGATTCAACTATGAAGTCCTTGAAACCCCATTTTGCACCAAGCAAATTCTTCAAGCCTAGTGATGTCCCTCGTATCTGGGAAGGAATCTATAGCAGTAAAGCTCTAATACCATGTAGGAGTTAATCGTGACTCCTCAACACCCCTTAGATCAAGTTCTAGACCAAAATATTTTCCACCAGCGAGAAAATGGCAAGAATAGTTTGCTTCATTATGCAAGATTGATCGATCGAATATGAAAATGTACATGAGAGGCCTTACTAATAATACAAAGAAAATTAATGAAGTAGGATGAGAAAATAAAATACGGGTCCTATAGAAAGAAAAACAAAAGAAGAAAATTTAGATATTAAAAGAAAAGGTATTTCAGTACGATGGGTCCCCAAAAAGTGAATCATAAAGCTCCCTTCTTTCTCTATGATCTTCAAAGGAAATGCACAAAAATCTAAATTTTATCATATAACGGCCCATTCTTTAATCATTATCCATACAATCTCTATGGCAAGTTTTCACCATATAGCCTCATCAAAAACTCCTCACCATATGGCCTCATCAAAAACTCTTCACCATACAACTTCAAAAAACTATATTGCATTACCTGTTTCAACCATCTTTACTACCATGAACCCCTCCATCAAATAGTTCAATTCAATAAGTCTTGCTATTAAAGGGTATATCTCAACCAAGCACTTTGTTGTTTTCACCTCAATTATACAACCCAATAGTAACACTTTATCTACCATATGGTCATGTACACAAATATCTACTATATGGTCAATTTAAATATCATTTCTTGTACAATAGGTGGAAAAAGTTTCCACTATCCAACTAGCACACTTGACTTCTTCCTCCAAGCATATACTTTAGGCTCACACATTTCACATCATGCAGTGTAATCCTTCTACTAAGCAGTTTCCTTTTTCTACCATACAATCTCCCCTTGATTTGTTCCCAACTGTACAAAATTTTGACAATTGCCTCTTCAACATACCACCTCAAATGCTTTACTCTCATCGTCACCTTACTCTATGACTATCTAAAAAACATGATAAAGTCTTCAATTAAGGGTGTACATCCATCCTCTACTACTATATGGCACCATAGACTTTCTTCAACCACCGTATAGTCTAATAAATTTATTGCTCTTTGATGAAGGGTACTCCCCTTATTCAATCAAACACACAACACAACAGAGAAATAAATAGAAAATTTCAAGAACATAACAATGGCAAGAAGAGGAACCCTTGCTTTCTATTATCTTCAATGAAATGACATTACAATAATCAGAAAAGTAACATGCTAGAGCCACATGGGCATTTTCATTACAATAATCTGCAAGACAAAGCCACAATCTACACTACTGGAATTGAACCCTAAAATCCCCCTTCAGCCCTATATATAGGTAGCACACTTAACCGCCTTAGAATATTCTAGAAAGTGAAATTTTCCCACTTTGGCACCTAGCGGTTCAATTTGTGACTTTTCTCACTTCCTTTTTGTATTGAAACTTGAGTCCTGAAGGCACAACTTCTGAAAACCATAACTTGTGAACCGTTGAGTCAATTGGCTATTATGACCCCATTTCGGAAATGTCACAAAGCGCTCTACAGCCTAGGGCTAGCGAAACAGTAGCAAATTAAAGTTTGACCCCTTTCAAAGCCTCTAAGGCCTTCAAAACTGAGTTCAAAGTTTTTGTACCACCCGCCAAAATAGAAAAATCTATATCTTCAAAACCTAACTTGATCTTGCGATGAAACTTTACCCGCAGGCTTATATATCCACAATGAACCTCCAGGGAAGCAATTGGAACAATCTGTCCTCAAGTGACCAACTTACTAAAAATAGTAAACATGTCAAAAATAGTAACCATGTCCAAAGATAGCCCTTATTGAAAAACGAGACAATATTTTTGGGTGATGCAAGATTGCTCTTACACCTTGGATGCTCCTGCGTCACTCTTGTTATACAGTCTCCTTTATTGCATAAGGATTCTGATCTAAGTCAATGCAAATGCAGAACCTATGGGAGTACCACACAGTTTTCTTGGTGAGGTTTATCTAAAATGCCAAAAGTATTGTCAAGGTGGGGCGATTAACTTGCTAAAGCCTTTTTGAAGTCAAATTAACTTGATACAGCGTCTTTCATTTTAGGCATGTTAATGATCAAGATATACTACATAAGTTTTCCTTTTTACTTCCAGCTGAAAAAACTACAATAGATTTTTAGTCAACCGTGTCAAAAGCTCAACATTCCAAGGATCTTCTGCACTCTTCATTGTGAACCATTTGGGTCATGATAAGGTTGTCTTGGCTTTAGGAGGAAACCATCAGCTCAAAGGCACTTCTTCCTCTCCAATGCCATTACAAGTTTGGAAAACTTTACTTTATATTACCATGGAAACTCAAGAACGTATATCCCCTACCCCATTCAGATGTCCCCATACTAGGGACATTCTAGGGACCCAAGGAAACCTTCAAAACTCTATCAAATATCTTAAATGGGTTTGTGATCAATTCGAAGATACTTTAGAGTGTAGCTATCCTAAACAATAGTGAATTTTTGGGGGAAAAAATCTCTATCAAATATTTTGAAATGGATTTGTGATCAATTTGGAGACACTAAAGAGTGTACTATACCTTAATTTGACCATTTAATTATAGAATAAAACAATGAAAGCTTGACTACTCTGTCAAAGCTATGTCCATAAGCTACCACCTGGCTTAAACTATTATTCCTGCACTTACCATAATACTACTAATAATGGTTGTGAATATGGTGTCATCCTAGCTTAAAGTTCAAACCAAAATATTCTACAATGTTCAGATAAGATAGATAAGATAAGTTTATTAATGTCCAACAAAAGACCACAAAGGGTCAAAGGGACTGCCAAGTACAACAAAAGGGGCCCAGCCCACAGCAAGGACACCAAACGATGCCCTAAGAAGAAAGCAACAACTGAAATAGAAACAGAGAGAGTCGGGTCCAAAGGAAAAGAAACCCTCCCGAACCCAATTAAGGGTTTCGAACAGCCGTGGAGAACTTCTAAACAGAACGATAAGAAATAGGAATAGGACCAGTCGGAGCCCTAGGTTGTCTCGGAGTGATCCTAGAAGAGGAAGGTTACTGCAAAAAGGAGCCCATCCTGGGCCTCACAGATTTGGAATAAGGAGCGGGGCCAAGCTAACACTTGGTACCATGCATTGACTAAAGCCCTGTGTAGAAGTAATAAACTGACAAGGTGGAGGCGGCACAGCATGCCGATGCTGGAGTGTGTGGTCCCAAAGCCAAAGGGCTTCCTAAAAATAAAGGGCAAGGCACCTCTGGTCCGTATATCTGAAGGTGGAGAGCGAACGCACCTCCCTGAAGAGGCAATAGAACCTCCCTCCGATCTTGTAGTATAGAGGACAACAAAAGATGAAGTGCTCCTTAGACTCAACCTCCCCAATGCTGCAAAGCTAACAAATCCTGTGCACTCTGTCAATATGATGTTCAGTCTCGCAACGAAGCCGATGCGAACCTGCTCTAAAGGAGCCAAGGGGGATGTTGAGGGAATGAAGCCAGTGGTGGGATAAGTAAGAAGGGGGGACAATGAGTCCATCCTTCAGCTCCAAAAAGTTCTCTGCATAAAAGGCCATCTTAGGGCGAAGGCCCCCGTGGGGGTTAACCCAAATATTGTGAATGAACTGCCTGAGAATGTCATCTGTGATGTATCTATTTAGTTCCTGGCAGGAAGGAAAATGTCATCTATGAGAGGAAAATGTCCATTAATCCAATTATAGTGTATGCCTCTGTATTGTATACCAGATTTTTCAATTCATTCATGTAAAACTGCAATTTGTGTCTAGTTCATGTGGTTTTGAATAGATTTGAAGCAACCTCCACTGCACTGCTATGATTCACCACAGCAGAGTACTATTGGGATTTTAATTTCAATGGTTCTGCATTTCCAAAGAACAGCTATACTATCGTTGTTATCGTTAGTTGTCCAAGCATTAAAAACCTTCAAACAAAACTTAGAACTTAAACGTGATTTTATGAGAAAGAAAGGTGTGGTTACCAACCTAATAAAATGTTGAATCAAGAAATGTGCCCAGAATTATGGAGTACATTGTTTTCCAGATTTTCTACATTTTGTCATGTTTCATTTGTATGTCAGCCCATATGAATTCTCAATTCAGCTCTAATGTTTCTTAATGACATATGGTGAATGCCTTGTCATATGAATATTTACGTTTCCTACATTTTTAATTTTCCTTACTTTTTTAATTGTCATCCCTACCATCCTCTTACTTTTTTAATTGTCATCCCTACCATCCTAGAAATGCATCTAGATGTTTCTCACCGACCTTGTCCCAAAAACACTATTAGGATATTCATATTCTTGTCAGCTAAGAATCCAGCATTTCTTCATTTTTTTCTTGGGGGGCAGGGGGATGGGGGACATAGTTAGTAAAAAATGACTTCATTATGCTTCATAATTTCTTTGTATACAATATATTATTTACTTGTTGACTTATGATTAGTTGTTAGTAGTTGTCCACAAGTGTATTCTGCTTGACAACAATCAGGTAAGAGAAAATAGTATGATGATTGATCCTTGATCAATCATCCTTGGTCTACTTCTGTGAATCCCCCAAGGAAAACTTTAATTAGAAACTTCAATCTTGATGATTGAGTTTTGTTATGGGTGAAGCATTCGCTACTCATAAAGCCATGGTTTCAAAATTTCAACCTTTGACGAAATCTTTTAAATTCATATCGATTTGGGTCAAACTTCCAAACCTCCACCTCCTCTCTAATTTTGGATTGGTCCTTGTTTTGCAATGATTGGTAACTCCCTAAGGGAATTCCTGTCTATAGATAAAGCAACTAATGCTTTCTCCCATACAACTTGTGCCTGTATTTTGGTTAAGCTGGATATCTCAAAAGACCTTGCAACCAAAATTATGCTAAAAGTCACAAATTACTCTTGGAAGCAGCTTTTGGACTATTGAGGATCTTGCTCTTCATTGTCACAAATGCTTTCAAACAAGCCATTTTGCTGTTTTTTGTTTGAGATCCAATCATAAATATGCAAACCAAGCTTCTTAGTGGAGAGAAGCTCAACCCCACCATTTCACTATTCCAGGTTCTTGGAAGGAGTCTCAATTTTTTTCAAAACCACTTGGGTATCTTTTACAATTTTAGAGCACCCCACGGAGGCCCTTTATTTCCTTCTCTGCCTTCTGAGAGGTCTATTTTTTCCTTATTTGCCTTTTGGGTAGTATTCTGACAGATAAAAACTGAAAGTTCCAATAGTGGATAAAGATTGTCCTTCATCCCCTTTGCTCATGTTGAATTGCAAGTGAACCTACCATAGTTCCAATAGAGGCTCACATTCCTTTTAATAACAAAACTCTACATTAAGGGAACAAAAACCTTTTCCACTGAAGGAACAAGATTTGGAATTTCCAGGAGGTGTAGTCTGGTTTGATTCTAAACAATGCACTTTAATAGGTATTACAAACTATTATTCCGTAGAGAACATTTTTTTTATATTATAGATTGTTTACAAATCTTATGCTCATTCGAGCATTACAAACTTTTTATTCAACCATCAAACTAAGACAAATACGAGCTCCTTACAAGCTGCCACACTAGAAACAATGAATTGAAGACCCAGAGTCGCAACTTATAAATCCACCTTTTACAATGAGACAAATAGAACCAATAGAAGACCAAGAGTCACAACTTAGAATTCCACAAAGATGTCCCTCTTGGGATTTGAACCAGGGTCTCCACAATGAGAACTCATTGCTTCAACCAACTAAGCTAAACCCCTTGGACTTATTCCCTAAAGAACAATGAAATTAATCTCATCAATTAATCAATGAATAGTATTCTAATTATTCAATGTGACTACAACACGACCTATTTCAAAGAAATAAGGGCCCTGGATTACAAAAATTCGTTTTTATTGCAAGCTCTAGTTTTTCATGCATGACTACATTTTAACAAGCTTATTTGTGGTCCCATGTTTTCTGTTGGTTCTGGTTTAGTTCGGATATTGTATTTTGGTTCATGGGCTTGCCCAGTTATTTCCCAAGCTACACACCCTCTCAATTTCTCTGATTTGTATTCCCAAGCTCTGATTTCTTGTCCAACTTCTCTCTCGTTTGATTGCCTGGATTAAAACGAAGATCAGTTTAAATCCAAATAGAAACATGGGTATACCTTTTGGCTAGGGTTCCCTATTTTCATTTTACAAGGGTTTCAGATTTTTGTTTATGCCCAAATTCTTCATCACAGCCCTGGATTCCAAATTCGTTTAGATCTTGGATTGCCAAGTTGTCTGACCTGGATCCTCCTTGTAATATCACCAAGCAACTTAACAATTTTTGTGGCCACAATCACTTTTGAACCCAAGAACTGGATGAAATCTGTTTTATCGTTCATCACATCCAAATGCTTCCTCAGATGACTTAGTTCCTGAAGTATGTCTTTAAATCTGAATATCAACATTAGTTGATCGTGCCAATTATATTCGTGTGCTATCTCATCTTAAACTTGATAGACTCTGGAAAATTCTTAAACCCGGATATGTTATTATTAGAGGTTTTTAAATCTAGTGTAATCAGAGTTACAATGCAGTTTGTCACACAGCTTTCTTGCGCTATTGCATCAAAAACTTTATGTTTCTGAGTGCAATATACCTGGTGGATGCAGTGAATCACTTAATCCTGATTTATTTGCTTCTCATGTCTGATAGCATACCTTAGGAATCCCGCAAAGTAATGACGGTTTCATTAAAAGTTCCCAGATTTATTTACTCTGATTGCAATGTTGGTTGCATCCAAATTCTTAATCTGTTACTGCTCTCTGTTTTTATTATTGAGTTCCAAACCCACATGCAAACACAATTCATCACTGAAAACTAGTCCTACCCAATGTTCATCAGACGATTAACCTTCTCACATTATCAGATCGTAAACCTGGCTTCTGCAAATGCAGAGAATTTGTTACATACAATATTTATTTAAAGACAGGTTGATCTACCTAATTTATTTTTCCATATAAATACTCTAACTTGTGCTCTGACTATGGCTATTGCAGGGGAATCACAATGCAAACCAGAGTTTATCAAACAACACGGCTAATTGAAATCTCAAACAGGAAAAATGTCAAAAAGGAGCCTAACTGGAATATGAACTTGGTATCAAATTCAAACTGGATTTATATTGCACCTCCCAATCCGAGGTTTAAACAGAGAGACAGTGAGTGCAATGGTACAAGAAGCATGATATTGCAACAAAAACATAAGGAGCAATATGCATACCAAGGGACAACAGGAAGATGCAGTGAGAGAAAGAAACCGAAACAGGACTCAAGGAAATTATAAATCATTGTTTTCATCACTTAATCACATCCACAAATGTTCATGATAGATAAAAAGTAAAGTCCCCAGAGTAGAAATTTAGATTAAATCTGGTCTAAATGGCTGTCACTCAAGGAATCAAAGGACATTGGGTAAAATACAAATGAACTTATTGATGAATCAATCCAGAGAACTTCAAACGCACTTGGACCTTTAACAAGGTCCCTGATGCTTAAACTCGGGTTTTAACCAGGTAAACCACACAAAAATGGAAACTACAGAAAATCAAGAATAGCTCCCCGTTAACTACGTTACCTACGAGACAATTACAATAGAACTTAGAGTTGCTCTCCAGCCCAAATAAAATCAGTTGTAACAGAACCTGGAATCACGAATGGAAACAGCCAGCTTCAGCAAAAAGACAGGATTTGTTATGTAAATAATTTTCGCAACCCTGAGAAAACAAATCTTTATATAAGCTCAGCTGCCTAACTTTGAAATGTGGCAGGAATGTTGAAGAAAAATGAGCAAATCACTAATGTTTCATTCAAGGTTATTATGTCTAGTTAATTATTGGAATCTATAATTTTTAGATTCTAGCCGTTTTCGGGATCAAAACCCTTTTGGGTATGCTTTGTAATGAAATATATTGCATGCATGTATAAGTCTTGCTCTTTAATGAATTTCCAATGTTTTTTGTGCACAAGTTTGTGCTTGAGAGCATCTAGTATATTTTTCAAATTGCAATCCACAGACACTCTTATCAGCCATGTTGAGGGAATGAGCGAGGTATAATAAACACGTCATGGATTTGTGTAATGTCCCGACCCTTTTGACGTCATGACAACCAAGTCTTTCAGTTTTGTGAAGACTCTGGGAGAGACAAAATCGCAATAATGAATCAGAAAGTCATCATTTTGGAAGAAGCCAGCAAATTATTTAGAATGGTCAATGGCTTGACTGTGATTGAATGCAAGTAGCAGCAGAGATTCCTCAATCAATTTAGCTTAAGATATTAATGAACACTACTAGTGTGATGATTGTCTATGTGGGTTCTATGAACAGATATCCTTTTACATACATCAGTAACTACATATCAATCTAAGCAGCATTCTAGCAAAGTAGATAAATCATCGAAACTGACTATAACCAAGGCACATACGATGGACAGCAATTAAGAATAAACAACTGACCATAAATGAGGAAGACCAATATATCATCAATATGTTAAGTTGGTATTGACTATTAAGTTGGAAGTAGACTCAAAGGAGACTACTGTAGTTAACAAGGAATAACAAAGACCGAATATATCTGTGCATTGACCAAGAGGATTGAGGATGAGTACAGAGACTATGATGCGCTATGAATTGCAGCGGTCAAAGAGAGATTAATGGATGATTCGGCAACGTTAATACAATTGATGAACCAACCATGGTCTACGGAAATAATGATGCTTGGAATAAATGTAGTACAGACCCCGATATTATTCAAGATACTAAGGCATACGTTACCATAACATGCGGTAAATATAACAAATGGAGGTATGATTAGCATCGAAAGGAAAAAGCCAGTGAATCATTCAAACAAAAATTACTGATACTTCTGTGGTTAACACATTCATACGTATGTCCCATGCGGATATTCTGTCATAAATCAGAGGCTGTCAAACAGTGACTATATTGAAAGGATATGTCAGCGATATTGATACGATCATCACTAAAGTACTAAGCAGTGACTATCAAACAATACATAAAGGAATGAACAAAGAGTGAATTGAGATATTCAGTTGCAATAACAACTAATAGTTAAAGAAGTCAAAAATAAGTATCCCTGCCCATAGGAAGAATTAGTGAACATGTTAATTAGTCTCCACAACTTCGATTACTAAGGATAGGTTATTTTCAAAGGGACGCGATTAGGAAGAGGTATGACTTAATGAACGGTCGTGTCTATTTGAAGAAAGGTCTCTCAAGCAAATAACGATATAAGAGGCAGATGGATCAAAATTCATTCAGGCATCATTGGAAATTTATCTCTTTTATTTAATCCTTACTGGATCTGCTCGATAAAATCCATTGCCTTTGGCATATCACTTGAATGTTACACATTGCAGATCAGAGATGGCACCTTGATTGCATGCATAGAAGGCTAATTAGTAACAGCGTCAGAATTTGAAGTTGCAAGCATCTATGCATAGATCTGAAACTGCAACATATCGTTCATACCGATATTACATTTTGCATATTTAAATAGTCAAATCAGATACAGAAACTGTATGCAATATTAATCGATTGCATAGTCATATCATTTATATCAGACGTAGCATCATCCTATTATCACTATAAGTAATGAAGTTATCATATTCATAGCATAGATCATATTTGTATATCAGACATTGCTATTAAATCCATATCATCTTGCATATATTTATAGCTTTATATCAGAAATAGCAGTTGATAAATTATATAACTTCCATAACTTGATTTAAGTACAATCATTTGATAGAACCAGAAGGAGAAGTTAAGGTAATTGTCCCAACTTTCCAAGTTAGCCAAAAAGGGGACATTACAATTGGTATCAGAGCTAACAAACCTGCCAGCCAGTAGACGAAAATCTATCAGATTAATAAAGATGGAAACGATTGAGGAACTAGTGTTGAGGTTGATATAATGAGAAGCTTCGATTTGGGAGAGAATGGACATAAGAATCAATGCACGGAAGGTCAAGGAACTACTCAAGATAAATTGGCTCAATTATTGGGCATTCTAAATCAAGCAAGCAATAATAACAACCATAAAGACTATAAAAGAGAATATCAATGGAAAACAATCAATCGATAAGCAAACTCCCAAGAAGCATATACCTACACTGACAGATCCATCTAGAACCAAACATCTAAGCAATGAACCAAGAATGAGGGTCTACAGGAACAAATCAGACAAGATTGGGTAAAAAGCGGACTACATCATGACATGTCCCTAGAAGATTACATAGAGCTAAGGATTTAATATTCACCTAATGAACCAAGAAGTCGTCACTTGGACCTAAGAAGGGGAAGCAGAGAGCATGAACACTTTAAAGTACAAAAACTGAATGAATCTCATATCCATTCCTCACAAAACATGTTATCGGAGGCGCCGGACATCATTACACCAAAAGAAGAAAGTGCAATTGCAAGACATGAAACCTTAGGAAACAATAAAGCAAGAGACGACCATCAAGCGCCACAAGGAACTCATAATTTAGTCAACAAACATTTCAAGGGGCCACAAATACAAGGGAGGGAAAAAAAAAGGCTATTGTCTTCTCATGTATCACAAATGAGTTAAATACATGGATCCATAAGAATAACGACTTTGACTTCACATCATCGCAAGGATCATGCACAAGGGATGACAAAATAGAGTTTGAATCTTGGAACTATAATTCAAGTTTTAAGGAATTGATTAGAGATTAAAGTATCAACCAAAATTCTCTTTAACCTCCAGAAGAAAACTTAGCAGCCATGATTGTGAAAAAGATAAAAAATGCTTCTAGTGCAAAGAAATCAAAAGTTACTTGTTGTACCCAATCAAATCACTTTGAGGTAGACAGTCAAAGAAGTGTAATATTGAAGGTTTGGAAAAATGAGATACAGAAGACAGTAAACAGAGGATAGAAGGACATCTAGATGTCATGAAACCCTAACTCATTATGAAAAAGAAAATAAGTCAGGGATTATCGAATAGACTTCACCATCAAGAAGACAAGGTGTGGTAGCTATCCACTTCATCGAACCTAGTGACAACAAAAGAGATGATGATGACTTGAAAGGTTGTCCAGAGGAATTAGATAAAGGAAGGTTGGAAAAAGATAAATTTGAGTTTAGAAGCGAAGACAATCTTCAACCTATTCATAATCCCTTGTTTGAAGTAGAAATGAACAAAACTTTTGACAAACCACTCTTTAAGTGGAATGATGAAGCTCTTGTGGACGCATATAAAGATAATGATGAATACAAAACTTGGGACCCTGATGCAATTTCTATCTGTAATACATGGAAGCCAGATGGCAGCAAGGGGACAAACCCTAACGGCATTGACCCTAAACATTCTCCATTTAAACTACAAAAGGATGAAGTTAAAAAAAAAAAGATTCCTTCTTTAGAGCAAAGATCAAGAAGTAAATTTTTGAGTTTGATAGCAAGGAGAAGTTACACCCCCCGCATATATCTTATGCAAAACAGTTATGGCTACCATTATGTTCCAATTAAAGTGACAACAATGGAAGAACAATTGAGTCTTGCAACATCTCTAAGTGTGATATTGCTATCAGGATTCACTGTGTAGTTTTTTGAGTCAAACTCATTGACCCATGTTTCATGAGTAGTGGTTCACAAGAACCCATCTCTCATGAGAATGAATGAAACACTTAGCACTCATTGCATCTAAATGATGCTCACAGAGGTGAAGCACTAGGACTTCCCGGGAGGTCACCCATCCCAGTACTACTCCAGATCAAGCGCGCTTAACTACGGAGTTTCCTCCATGGTTAAGCTCACTCTACTTGCAACCCCATTTGTAAAACCTTCAACAAGTGTTGTGCCTTATGAACCATTCATTAGAAAGCCCCTTAAGCTCATTAATTGGTAAGTAGGAGATATTTTCCACAGCAAGTCAAATTGTGATATTGCTATCAATATTCAACTGTGTAGTTTTTTGAGTCAAACTCATTGACCCATGTTTCATGACTAGTGGTTCACAAAAACCCATCTCTCATTAGTACTCATTGCTGTGGAAAATATCTCCTACTTATCAACATCTCGAAGTTCAAAGAGGTTAATGATTCAGATTTTTACCCCTATCACAAGGGCAAAGACATCTACAAACTTTCTAAGTCATTCATGATTACAAGAAGTTGGAACAATGGTGATTTTTCTTTTGAATTATTGAGGAAAGGAAGTAAGAGTTTGACTCTATGGTTGAACCAAATCTATTCATTAGTCAAAAATAAGACCAATCATGACATCTATTTCAGGTGGAATGTAGACAATGAACACTCCGAAGAATGTTCGGAGAGGCAACTCAAAGTAGGGATTGAGAATTGGATTACTAAAATCAGAGTAGTGCAGCATCAGCGTGGTGATTTGTTCCCAAGATTAATTTGGAAACTATGAATCAAGATGGCCTATGAAGAAGATAGTAAATCAGCTCTTGTAAGGCTTGAGGTTTTCGACAAACAATCTTCTAAATGATGTATACAGCATGACCTAACTTTCAAGACTACTCAACAAAATTATATTATGTATAGAGGACACTACCAAGTTTGGGATACAAGAATCGGGATTTTAAGAATGCTTGTGGGCAAGCATTTTTGAAGGAGCGGAGACTGTAATGTCCGCAACTTTTTGAAATCATGGTGAACAAGTCTTTCAATTTTGTGAAGTATCTAAGAGAGACAATAATGAATCGAAAGGTCATAATTACAGAAAAAGTCGACGAATTATTTAGAACATTCAATGGAGTGAGTGTGATTCAATGCAAGTAGCAATAGAGATACCTCAATCAATTTATCTTAAGCTATTATCGAACACTACTAGTGTGATGGTTGTCTACAAGGCTTCTATGAACGGATGTCCTTTTGCATATATCAGTAACTAGGTATCAAACTAAGCAGCATCCAAGCAAGGTAGATAAACCATTGAAACTCATTATAAGCAAGGCATATCCCATGGACAATAATTGAGAATAAACAACTGACCATACATGAGTAAGACCAATATACCATAACATAATGTTGAAGTAGTAAGCTGCGACTATCAAACAATACATTGATAAAGGAATGGACAAACAGTGAATTGAGATATTCAGGTTCAATACGAACTAATAGTTAAAGAAGTCAAAAACAAGAATCACCACCAATAGGATGAATTAGTAAACATGTTAATTAGTCTCCATAACTTCAATTACTAAGGATTGGTCATTTTCTAAGCTATGCGATTAGGAAAAGGTATGAATTAATGAACAGTTGTGTCTATTTGAAGAAAGGTCTCTGAAGGAAATAAAGATATAAGAGGGAGATGGATAACATTTATTCAATCATAATGGAAATTTATCACTTTTATTTAATCCTTATTGGATCTGCTCGATAAGGGCAATTGCCTTTGCATTATCAGTTGCATGTTACATATTGCGGATTAGAGACGGCACCTTGATTGCATGTATAGAAGGCTAATCAGAAACAGCGTCAGAATTTGAAGTTGCAAGCATCTAAGTATAAATCTGAAAGAGCGACATATCACTCATAGCGATATTACATTTTGCATATTTAAATTGTCATATGACGTACAGAAAACCATTGCTGCAAGCAATATTAATCGATTGCATAGTCATATCGTTTATATCAGACATAGCATCATCTTATTCTCACTACAAGTGATAAAGTTATCATATTCATAGCATATTTCATATTTGTAAATCAGACATTGCTATTAAATCCATATCATCTTGCATATATTTATAACTTTATATCAGAAATAGAAGTTGATAAATCATATAACTTTCATTGCTTGATTTAAGTGAAAGCATTTGATAGAACAAGAAGGAAAAAATAGGGTAATTGTCCCAACTTTCCAAGTTAGCCAAAAAGGAACATTACAATTGGTATCAAAGCTAATGAACCTGCCAGCCAGTGCAGAAAAATCTTTCAGATTAATAAAGATGGAAACAATTGAGGAACTACCGTTGGCATTGATATAATGAGAAGCTACGAGTATGGGAGAGAATGGCCATATGAATCAATGCATGGGAGGTCAAGGAAGTACTCAAGATAAATTGGCTCAATTACTGGGCATGCTAAAACAAGCAAGCAATAAAACAACCATAAAGGCCATAAAGGAGAGAATATCAATGGAAAACAATCCATCAATAAGCAAACTCCCAAGCAGCATATACCTACACCAACAGTTCCATCTAGAACCGAACATCTTAGCAATGAACCAACAACGATGGATCTACATGAACAAATTAGACAAGACTAGGTAAAAAGAGGACTATGTCATGACATGTCCCTATAAGATTACATACAGCTAACATATAACTATTCACCTAAGGAACGAAGAAGTTGTCACTCGGACCTAAGAAGGGGAAGCACAGAGCATGAACACTTTAAAGTACAAAAGATAAATGATTGCAATTCAAAATTACATCAAGAGTATCTCACATCCACTCCTCACAACAAATGTTACCAGAGGCATTGGATATGATTACACCAAAAGAAGAAAGTTCAATTGTAAGACATCAAACCCTAGGAAAGAACAAAGCAATAGACGACCATCAAGCACCACAAGGAACTCATTATTAAGTCACCATATATTTCAAGGGGCCACAAATACAAGGAAAGGAAAAAGAGGTTATTGACTCATGTATCACAAATGATTTAAGCACACGGATCCATATGAATAACGAGTTTGACTTCACATCATCGCAAGGATCGTGCACAAGGGATGACAAAATAATGTTTGAATCGTGGAACCATAATTCAAGTTTTGAGGAATTGATTACAGATAAAAGCATCATCCAAAATTCGCTTTCACCTCCAGAAGAAAACTTAGCAGCCATGATTATTGAAAAGATGAATAATGCTTCTAGTGCAAAGAAATCAAAAGTTGCTTCTTGTATCCAATCAAATCACTTTCAGGTAAACTGTCAAGGAAGTGTAATATTGAAGGTTTGAGAAATGAAACACAAAAGATACTAAAAAGGGACAGAAGGACATCTACATGTCATGAAACCCTAACTCATTATGAAAAAGAAGATAAGTTGTGGATTAGAGAAGAGACATGACCATCAAGAAGACAAGGCGCGGTAACTAAGCACTTCATGGAATCTGGTGACAACAAAATAGATCGTGATGACTTGAAAGGTTGTCAAAAGGAATTAGATAAAGGTTGGTTGGAAGAAGATAAATTTGAGTTTACAAGCAAAGGTAATCTTCAACCTATTCATAATCCCTTGTTTGAAGTATAAATGTACAAAACTTATGACAACTCACTCTTTGAATGGAATGATAAAGCTCTTTTGGATGCATATAAAGTTAATGATGAATACAAAACGTGCGACCCTGATGCAATTTCTATCAGCAATATATGGAGGCAAGTTGGCAGCAAGGGGACAAACCCTAACGACAATTTAAGGATTAGTTTGTGCCCGCTTTAGTGTTTTCCTATGGTAGGACCTCATATGGCATTTGATGGGTACCTAAATTCAAATATGGGTCCTCCATTCCTTTCAATCTTGTTCAAAATCGAGCTTGGCTCTTACTTCTAGGTGTGGTCCTTTCTTTTCCTCCACTCCCATAATTCATTTCATCACCTAGGCCCTATATCTCTATTAGTGACCTTCCTGACTCTTGATCTCGGATTGAGTTGTACTCGAAAATCCCGAATCTACCCTACTCTCCAGGCACCCCATTCAAATCTTGGCTTAGTCTCCTAAGTACAGAACGTCATTGGCGACCTGTCTCCGAGGAATCTGGCCCTAATTTGGCCCGGGGGTTTGTGGCAAGGTTTTGGTGGAAAATCTGGTCCCATGGTCGGCCTGCTTTATTTTAACTCCCTGAAATGATGCAAGGAGTATATAAACCCCCTATCTCTCTTCATTTTGGCATCCATGATCTATTGTCAAGTGCATCCATACTCTATTATCACCATTCCTTTATTGCAATCCAACTATCAAGTGCAAGGAAGCAAGTTCGAGAGACATCAAGCTATCAAGTTCAAGCATTCAAGTTTTCTTCTAGCATCCTTCTTCCAAGCAATCAAAGTGTTCTTCTTCCATAGATCTAGTTTCTTTCCCCATTAAAGGCCAAGCAAAGGAGTTTTCTATCAAGGAAGGAGATCTTCATGCATTCTCTTCTATTCAAGTTTTCTCTCTCTTCTCCCAATCAAGCATTACGGCAAATTACAACATCAATTGCATGAGATTTTGTCTTTCATGATTTCCTTTTGGGTTTTTGTGTTTAGTCAAAGTTATTGCATCAACACATTTGATCACATTCAAAGAAGTATTTGCATTGTCAAGGTCTGATAGACTTTAGTTTCTAGATCTAGCCTCTTCTACTTGACAGCATGCTTTGCTTTATTTCATTTCATTTCAAGGTTGATTCCTAAACAGAGGTTTGACTGAGGCAAACCCCTTCACCCAACCTTCTTCCCTATTTTTTGTGTAGGAATAGGTTACAGAGCCACCGGATCAGAATCGGGAAAATCAGACACAATGGGAAAGACCCAGAAAAATTCAGTCAAATTTGCTTGGTACAAAACGCCATTCGCAATCTATCCCCGAGTACAAGACGAGTTTCAATCTATCCCTCGCATTTTCAGCCTAAATTTCACCCACAAGTCAGATTTGTGCTCCGGTTTCCGTTTCTGTACTTTTATGCTCACTGTCTGCCCAGATCTGTCTATATTTCTCATTTTTTTAGTAACTCGTCTATTAATCACCTTAATCACATCATTACATCATTTCCATTGCATCAATCACATCTTTAACAAAGGACCATTGTCCCCATTTAGCGTTTGAGTCACCCCTTGAGCCTATTGGTGGCATCCCCCTTCTGAATGTATATTTTGGTGAAAAAGTGAATTAATCTACTCCTTTGGCATTGCTGCCCTTTCCCACTATACAAGCAAAAAGATAGTAAAAAGGGACGGAAGCACATCTAGATGTCATGAAACCCTAACTCATTATCAAAAAGAAGATAAGTTGGGGATTAGAGAAGAGACATCACCATCAAGAAGACAAGGCACGGTAACTAAGCACTTCATGGAACTTAGTGACAACGAAATAGATCATGATGACTTGAAAGGTTGTCCAAAGGAATCAGATAAAGGTTGGTTGGAAGAAGATAAATTTGAGTTTTTACAAGCAAAGACAATCTTCAACCTATTCATAATCCCTTGTTTGAAGTAGAAATGTACAAAACTTATGACAACCCACTCTTTGAATGGAGTGATGAACCTCTTTTGGATGCATATAAAGTTAATGATGAATACAAAACTTGGGACCCCAGTGCAATTTCTATAAGCAATATATGGAGGCAAGTCGAAAACAAGGGGACAAACCCTAACACCATTGCCCATAAACGTTCTCCATTTAAACTACAAAAGGATGAAGTTCGGAAAAAGATTCCTTCTTTAGAGCAAATATCACGAAGTAAATGTTTAAGTTTGATAGCAAGGTGAAGTTACACTCACCACATATATCTTATGCAAGACAGTTATGGCTACCATTAAGTTCCAATTAACGTGACAACAATGGAAGAACAATTGAACCGTATAACATCTCTAAGTTCAAAGAGGTTAATGATTCAGATTTCTATTACACAGGTAATTGGTAAAATATTGGATGACTTAATGAATGAGCAAGACGCTCATTTACAATTTACATAGACGATGTATCTATTACGAAACAATCGTTGTTATTAGAAACATTCTAATATTTACAAGATTTACAATATTGACCATTAAAATAATAATAAACAAGATATTATGGAGATAAAACTCTAATACCCTCCCTCAATGGTCAATCTGTCAACCACACCAAGAAGCTCTAGACATAACAAACTTCTATGGAAGGAGGGACTTGGTGAGAATATTTGCAGTCTGGTTTGCAGTAGGAACATATTGCAAATCCACAGATCCATCTTCAACTAGCAGGCGGATGAAGTGACAATGAAGGTCAATATGCTTAGTTCGCTCATGGAAGACTGGATTTTTGGCGAGTTTGAGTACCCCTTGATTGTCGCAGAAAAGGGGCGAAGGGCATGTCTGAGACATCTCGATGTCTAAAAGCATCCTTCAAAGCCAAACCGCCTTACAAGCTGCTTTGATTGTTCCTCGATATTCAGCTTTTATCAAGTAAAGAGATACGGCCCGCTGCTTCTCACTGGTCCAAGTGATAGAACCTATGCCCAAACTGAAGACATACTTGGAAGTGGACTTTCTGTCATCAACAAAGCCTCCCCAATACGAATTTGTGTACCCGATGAGTCTGGGATCTTTGGTCCATCCATAAAGGATACCAAAGTCTAAAGTGCTCTTGACATAGTGCAAGATTCGCTTCGCTACAGCCAAATGTTCAGAAGTAGGACCTATCATGAAGCGTGATATATAACTCACTGAAAAGCTCAGATAAGGTCTAGTGGCGGTGAGATAGATTAAACTACCCACTAGTTGCCTAAATGCGGATTCATTCTCAACTAGACAACCAAATTTGGCTGAAAACTTCAGACCAAACTCCATAGGTGTAGGTGCAAGTTTGCAATCCTGCATTCTGAATGTTTCTAGCAGAGCCCTTGCATACTTAGCCTGAGAGATGAAGATGTCATGAGACTGCTGCCAAACCTCAACACCTAGACAATAGTGCAGAAGCCCAAGGTCGGTCATGTCAAAAGACTAACATAAATTATGTTTGATTCCCTGAATCAAAGATGTCAAACTGCCAATGATGATTAGATCATCAACATAAATAACCAAAAGGATGATGTCACTGCCAGTAGTTTTGACATACAGATTTGAGTCAAGACTCCTTTGGAGGCCCTAATTTGTGAGGTACTTATCAATTTTCATGTACCATGCCCGAGGAGCTTGTTTGAGGTCATAGAGTGCTTTCGCCAGTTTGAGTACCTGGTGTCCTTTACCAGCAACCTTGAATCCAGAAGGTTGTGTCCTGTAAACCTCTTCCTGTAACTAACCATTCTGGAAGGCACACTTGACGTCCATTTGATGGACCTTCCAGCCACGCTGAGCTGCCATGGCTAGGACTCATCTGATGGTGCTCATCTTTGTTGTCAAAGCAAAGGTCTCCTCATAATCAATTCCTTCACGCTAAGAGAAGCCTTTGGCAACAAGACAAACCTTATACATATCTAAAGTACCATCAGCCTTGTATTTGACTTTGTAAACCCATTTGCATCCGATGTGTTTCTTCCCTAAAGGAAGACCTAACAGAAGACAAGTGTTATTTTTCAATAGACTATGATGTTCAATCTTCATAGCTTCTTCCCACTCAGGTATCCCTTTCACCTTTGTGTATGTTTGAGGCTCATAGACATTGTGAATGTTGGCCATGAGAGCAAAATTTAAAAAATCAGAAGGTTTGCTCTTCTTCCGCGCAGTTCTACCCTTGATGAGCTCATCGTCATGAAGATTGCCAATCATCTTAACCTGCCATTTAGGCTGGAGAGTAGAAGTGTCAACATCAGAAGCAGGAGGTGCAACAAGATCATCATCATCAAATAGAAAATAGAATGAATCACGAGGAAAATCAGGTGGTGTAGCCGTATGTCTAGGTGATCCTGCAGGAGAAGGAACTGGTGGAGATACAGGAACAAGAACAGCTGGAGCCCTCCCATCAGGTGGACCTAAAGGAAGACGGACACCCAAGTCTTGAGCCTTGAGAGGATGATCCACTAAATTCATAACAAGAGGAGAGAGCTTAAATGGTCCTTGTTCCTCGTCAAAGACCACATCACAACTGAAGATGAGACAATTTGTCTCGATGTCAACCAGTCGGTAGGCTTTGTAATTATCACTGTAGCCAGTTAGCATGAGTTTTTGGCTCTTGGCATCATCAAGGATCCAAACAAAAGCAATGGAGCCACAAATTTTGAGATGACTGATTCTGGGTTTATGGCCTGACTAGGCCTCTTCCGAAGTTTGTTTCTTCTATAGGAGAGCAGTTGAGAAGGTAGACGGTAATGTTGATTGCTTCACCGTAAAATTTCTTTGGAGCACTCTTGTATTCAAACATAGACCGGGCCATTTCGGTGATCGTGTGGTTTCTCCACCCAACGACATTGTTTTGCTGAGGGGTGTAGGGTGTTGTTAATTGGCACTTTATGCCATGTTGTTCACAGAAATGGGAGAAGGCAAAGGAACAAAATTCTCCCCCATTGTCAATCCTAAGAGTAACAATATGTTGACTAGACTCTTTTTTCTCATAGTTCCTAGACTCGTCGCGAGTCAGGCGAGTCAGCGGGTCAAAATGGCCCCGACTCGTGAGTCGACGAGTCAGACCCTCTAACTTGCATGACTTGTCGAGTCAGCGAGTCAGGGGTTGACTCGCCAAGTCCAAGGGTCGTGACTCAACTAGCAGCAGCCCATAAGACAATTAAAAAACAAAAAAAAAATACAAAGTTTCTTTTCATTATGTTTTTTACTTCTTGCCTCCAACCTTAAAATATGTCTTATTACAAATTTTTCTAAAAAAAATGTAGGGTTGGCTGATTTTTCTAAATTCTTCCTTCTAAATTTGAAATTTTTCAAGAAATAAACACAATGCACAAATATAGATTTGCTGATTTTTTCTATTAGTTTATAACTTTATAAAACACAATGCACAAATGGTAATTTGTTTGTAAAGTTGTCTTATTGCAGCAGCCCTCACATTTTGAAAACATTATTTTTTCCCAATGGGTAAAAAGGATGAGGCTTGGAAATATACCTAAGTAGCCGATCCTAATACTAGTTCGGATTCGGGGATTCGGAAAAATATTTTTTGGGCCGAATCTTGATTCCGCGAGTATATATATAAACATTTTTTAAATATATATATATATATATATATATATATATATATATTCATAGGTTCCATACATATTACATGTCAATGCTCATTCATCATTATAGTTTAAAACTTCAAACATATAATAATAAGAAGAAGTTAGAAGCGTGATTCTCATAAAACAATAAATCCATAATTGTGAATATATGATTATATCATATTATTATTTTGCAAAAGTCTCAAAATGTCATTACATGATGAACAAAGCAAAAATGGTGAAAAATGCTTGAGAGATGAATGAATGACCATCAAATGACCAAATGTATGTTTTACTAGTCGAATTAGGATTTAGAGGCTTTTTAGTTTTAAAAAAGAATAATAAATTGGCATGTGTGGCCCGTTTAAGGGCACCCACATGCTTGGATTCTCGTGGATTCCTCCGGATTCTGCCCGGATTCTAGCAGGATTCCTTACTGGAATCTGGATTCTCTGTGGATTCTGTAGTGAAGAATCCATAGAGAATCCAGATTCCAGTCAGAAATCCTGCCAGAATCTGGGCAAAATCTGAGCAAAATCAGAATCTGGATCGTACCAGAATCAGGATCTGAGGCATATCAGAGGGATCCAGTAACATAGAAATATACTGAATAGTTTCCTAGTAGAACAAGAAATCAAACAAAATGCAAGTTTTGTAAAGAAATTAATCGTGGTGGCATAAATAGATTTAAATACCATATTGTCGGCATACATGGCCATGATACCGAGCCATGTAAAGAAGCAACTATCGAGGCAGTTCGTTTTTGTTATGTCGAGTTAGAAACATTTGAACAAGAAAAGGAAACTAAGAAGAGGCAATTGGAAGAGTGCTATTAGTTCCCGTTCATCTGCACCCGCATCCGCATCCGTAGGTTGTGTTGGAGAGGGTTCTTCCATGCCTCCCTTTCATCCTAGTGCTTCTGCTTGTGCTAGTGCTTCTACTTCTGCTCCTCCTAGTGGCAATATTACCTTTGGTCCTAGAGTCCGGAAATCCAGGTTGGACAATTATTTTGTGCTAGGCACTACTCCTGGTGCACAGCCCTCGCTTGAGACCATGGGTTGGAACAAGGAGGTCCATGATGCTGCAAGAAAACAAATTCGCAACGTTTGGTACTTTTACAACATTCCATTTATTGCAGCCAGGTAATTCTTTTTTATTTGATTGCTTTTAGTTTAAAATTAAATTTTCAAATTTATAGTTTGAAGTTGAAGTTTACTTTGTCTAATGATTAATTGCAATGAATTGTTATAATTTTCTCACACATACTTATTTAATCTATTTGTGACAAATTTCCTTACTGGCAAGGCGTGATAGATTCCATAACCATTTGTGGGGTGGTGTTTAAAGCCCCTACTGATGCTAAGTTAAGTGGGCCCCTCTTGTTAGAAATGGTTGAGAATATGAAAGTTGAGCTACAGTACCACCGGAAGGCTTGGAGCAAAAAGGGTTGCACCATCATGACAAATGGTTGGACGGATAGGAGGAATAGGACACTCCTAAATTTTCTTGTTTCCTCAAAGGTGATCGATCATTCTACTTCCCTAAATGCATTGAATAATTTTAATTTTGATTTATTGATTGATCAATGATCATTGATAATTATTTTGCTTTATTTTCAGGATCCACCATGTTTTTGAAGTCCATTGATGCTTCCTCACATGTGAAAAATATAATATACTTATGTGAGGCTATTGAGGAAGTCATACGTGAGCTGGGGGAAGAAAATGTGGTGTAGGTGGTGACGGATAGTGCAGCAAGTTATGTTGTTGCAAGTAAATTTCAAGTTTCGATGGAGAGGCACCCAAAAATTTATTTAAAATTTTCTTATCACGTCTAATTAATTTAAAATTATTGTAGGTAAACTTTTGATGGAGAGGCACCCCAAAAAATTTGGTCTCCATGTGCGGCCCATTGCCTTGACCTACTATACTTGCATTGAGAGCATCAAGGAGTCCATAGCAGCTATTACAAAGACTTCTCAACTCATTTTAGAGAAGAGTTAAATTTTATAGATTTTGTTGGTATTTTTTGTATGTTTATGGATTTTTCAATTTGTTGTTGAATTTTTTAAGTTTAAACTTTACAAATCTTGAATGTTTTCTATTCAAATATAATTGCATACTTGAATGAGAGAAGTAGAACCCCTAGATTTGTTTTAGAAAAAATTGTAAACATATATTTACAAATTTTTCTAAAAAAAATGTAGGGTTGGCTGATTTTTCTAAATTCTTCCTTTTAAATTTGAAATTTTTTAAAAAATAAACACAATGCACAAATGTAGATTTGCTGATTTTTTCTATTAGTTTATAACTTTATAAAATACAATGCACAAATGATAATTTGTTTGTAAAGTTGTCTTATTGCAGCAGCCTTCACATTTTGAAAACATTAATTTTTCCCAATGGGTAAAAAGGATGAGGCTTGGAAATATAACTAAGTAGCCGATCCTGATTCTAGTTCGGATTCGGATCCGGATTCGACTCGGGGATTCGGGAAAATATTTTTTGGGCTAGATCTTGATTCCACGAGTATATATATAGACATTTTATATATATATATATATATATATATATATATATATATATATACGTATATTCATAGATTCCATACATGTTACATGTCAATGCTCATTCATCATTAGCTCAAAATTCAAACATATAATGATAATAATAAGAAGTTAGAAGCGTGATTCTCATAAAATGATAAATCCATAATTGCGAATATATGATTATATTATATTAATATTTTGCAAAAGTCTCAAAATGTCATTACATGATAAACAAAGCAAAAATGGTAAAAAATGCTTGAGAGATGAATGAATGACCATCAAATTACCAAATGTATGTTTTACTAGTCGAATTAGGATTTAGAGGCTTTTTAGTTTTAAAAAAGAGTAATAAATTGGCATGTGTGGCCCGTTTAAGGGCACCCACATGCTTGGATTCTTGTGGATTCCTCCAGATTCTGCCCGGATTCCAGCAAGATTCCTTACTGGAATCTAGATTCTCTGTGGATTCTGTAGTGCAAAATCCACAGAGAATCCAAATTCCAGTCAGTAATCCTGTCAGAATCCGGGCAAAATCTGAGCAGAATCAGAATTTGGATCGTACCAGAATCAGGATCCGAGGCATATCAGAGGGATCCAGTAACATAGAAATTTACTGAAGAGTTTCCTAGTAGAACAAGAAATCAAATAAAATGCAAGCTTTGTAAAGAAATTAATCGTGGTGGCATAAACATATTTAAATACCATATTGTCGGCATACGTGGCCATGATACCGAACCATGTAAAGAAGCAACTGCCGAGGCAGTTCGTTTTTGTTATGTCGAGTTAGAAACATTTGAACAAGAAAAGGAAACTAAGAAGAGGCAATTGGAAGAGTGCTATTGGTTCCCGTTCATCTGCACCCGCATCCGCATCTGCATCCGTAGGTTGTGTTGGAGAGGGTTCTTCCATGCCTCCCTTTCATCCTAGTGCTTCTGCTTGTGCTAGTGCTTCTGCTTGTGCTAGTGCTTCTACTTCTGCTCCTCCTAGTGGCAATATTACCTTTGGTCCTAGAGTCCGGAAATCCAAGTTGGACAATTATTTTGTGCTAGGCACTACTCCTGGTGCACAGCCCTCGCTTGAGACCATGGGTTGGAACAAGGAGGTCCATGATGCTGCAAGAAAACAAATTTGCAAGGTTTGGTACTTTTACAACATTCCATTTATTGCAGCCAGGTAATTCTTTTTTATTTGATTGCTTTAAGTTTAATATTAAATTTTCAAATTTATAGTTTGAAGTTGAACTTTACTTTGTCTAATGATTAATTGCAATGATTTGTTATAATTTTCTCACACATACTTATTTAATCTATTTGTGACAAATCTCCTTACTGGCAAGGCATGATAGATTCCATAACCATTTGTTGGGTGGTGTTTAAAGCCCCTACTGATGCTAAGTTAAGTGGGGCCCTCTTGTTAGAAATGGTTGAGGATATTAAAGTTGAGCTAGAGTACCACCGAAAGGCTTGGAGCAAAAAGGGTTGCACCATCATGACAAATGGTTGGATGGATAGGAGGAATAGGATACTCTTAAATTTTCTTGTTTCCTGCAGAGGTGATCGATCATTCTACTTCCCTAAATGCTTTTAATAATTTTAATTTTGATTTATTGATTGATCAATGATCACTGATAATTATTTTGCTTTATTTTCAGGATCCATCATGTTTTTGAAGTCCACTGATGCTTGCTCACATGTGAAAAATGTGATATACTTATGTGACGCTATTGAGGAAGTCATACATGAAGTGGAGGAAGAAAATGTGGTGTAGGTGGTGACGGATAATGCAGCAAGTTATGTTGCTGCAAGTAAATTTCTAAGTTTTGATGGAGACGCACCCAAAAATTTATTTAAAATTTTCTTATCACATCTAATAAATTTAAAATTATAGTAGGTAAACTTTTGATGGAGAGGCACCCCAAAAAAATTTGGTCTCCATGTGCGGCCCATTGCCTTGACCTCATGTTGAAGGATATTGATAAGCTTCAATGGGTGAAAGAATGCGTTATTAGGGCCAAAAACATCTGCAAATTTATCTATAATCATGCATTGGTCCTTAGCATTACGAGGCAATACATGGGGCAAAAGGAGTTGGCTGGTCTTGGTACCACGAGATTCGCCTCAACTTTTCACACTAAATTCCTTAATGAAATGAAAGGCAGCTTTGAGGCGCATGTTTGTTGGTGAGCAGTGGGCTTCCTCATCCTATGCTTCGACCACTGCAGGGATGGATATGGTAGATTGCATTTTTGATGAGGTGGGTTTTTGGACCCCTTGTGTAGAAACTGTGCAGGTAAATTTATTACAGCTTAATATTTAGTATTTACTTATTTATAATTTTATGTGCATATTTTTTTATGTTTGCAACTTCGCAATTTTGCTTATTTTCATGCACAGTTGTGACTTAATTATTTTTGTTTAACAATATTTGCAGGTCACTAAGCCCCTGGTAGTTCTCCTACGTGTTGCTGATGGGGAGAAGCCCTCTATGGGCTACATATATGAGGGTATGGATAGGGCCAAGGAGGCCATTAGATCTATATATGGAGGAATTGAGGATATGTATGGCCCTATTTGGAAGATAATTGATAGGAGATGGCATAACCAGCTTCACAGGTCCATCCATGCAACAACTTATTTCCTCAATCCAGCATTGCATTTCCGCAAAGATTTCAAAGCGGATGACGAGGTTCTTAGTGGGCTATATACAATGGTACAAAAGATGTCTACTAATACCACAGCTACACTGCACGAGATGGATGCAGTTGATAATGCAACAGGGGTGATTTTCGGAAGCAAAATGTGCAAAGACGCTTAGACAGAATTGCAACCAGGTAGAAATATATGTTAAGGTTCTTAAGTTTATGCACTTTGATTTTATTATCTAGCCTTAAAGATGGAAATGAGACTGAATTTTTTTCTTTTCCTTAGTTCAGATAGATGGTAGCAACGCTTTGGGCCTACGAACCCACGCCTTCAAAAAATTGTCATATGTATATTGAGCCAACTATGCAGCGCTTTAGGATGTGAGCGCAGCTGGAGTATGTTTGAGCACATCCACTCGAAGAGGCGTAATAGATTGTCTGTCGAGAGGTCGAATGACCTAGTCTTTGTTCGTTACAACCTTCAGCTTAGAACCAAACAAATTTTGGAGAATGATACCTCTCTGATCACGCTAGAGGAGATTGATCCAGAGTCTGAGTGGCTCGCTGAGTCTATTGATCCTGTCTTCACTGATGAGAACATTGAGTGGGTTGACCAGGCAGACAGAGAGATTGAGGTTGTGGCTATGGCAGAGGAGGAGGATACAGCACGAGCAGGCACGGCTGATGCTGATTAGAGTGGAACCTCTTAGGCTAAGACTATGGCTACTCAGTCATCAAGGACCTACCTTAGACACCTTTCTAGGAGGCAGATAGACTACTCTGAGGCTGAGGCTGAGACTGAGTCATAGCCATAGACTTGTTTTTGTTCACACATGTTTGGGAACAATTAATGCCATGGATTTTATATACATTTGACAATATTTATAATTCTATATATCTATGTTTGCTATTTCCTTCAGCTACAATTTATGTTTGTACTTATGTGATGGATGTATGGTTATGTACGTGATCAAACTAGCTTCTATTTGATGATGTTATAGTGTCTTTAAGCTTTATTCAATAATGGGTGCATGAAACAAGTTTTAAATCGATAAAAATCTATAAATTTCAAGGGTTTTTTCATTTTGTCGAGTCGCCACCAAGTCGCGAGTCAAGTCGTCCTTGTCGAGTCTGATGCCGAGTCCAAGTCTAGGAACTTTGTTTTTTCTACAAATGCTTTAAACTTTTGAAACAAAACAAATAACTCTAATTTCTGATGAAGAAAATAAAGCCACATTTTACGACTGAGATTCATCAAAAAAAAGTACAAAATTTTGGACCCAGTAACAGGAGTAGCCATAGGTCCACAGCTATCAGCATTGACCAGTTGTAATACCTTAGAAGCTCTCTAGTAGTTGTCATTTAAAAGCGGAGTGCGATGTTGCTTCCCAGTCTGACATGCTCTACAAACTCCAAGGTTTTGGGTCTAAATCTCCGACAATCCAATGACAAGATCTTCCCAAACAAGCTGAGAAAGATAGTGCACATTTCAATGCCCATACCGCTAATGCCAGAGTGTACTAACAGAGGAAAGTTGGGCTGCCATAGCAAGCCCCTAAAAATCACCAGAGTCAACAAATTTGAATAGACCATGATCCTTGAGACCCACGACAACAGTAGACTGAGTCTCCCTATCAATGATACTGCACTAATTTGAACTGAAGGTCACGTCTAGCTGAGGAGAATGTCTCAAAATTTGACTGACTGAGAGAAGGTTGAGTTCCATTCCTAGAACATAGTACACATCGAGGAAAATTAGTTTCCTCCATCTAGATTGAATCTGTATATTGCCCTTTTTGACAACGGTGTACTCTTCCCCTCCAAAATTAACTGAATCTGAAAATGGCTGAAAATTCATGAACCAATCTCGACGATGAGTGAAGTGGCAGGAAGCACCTGAAGCAATATACCAAGCAGAAGATTTTACATGATCTGCAGGTCTTTTAGCCATGAAGGCGTAAAAGGTAGACTCACTCTACTCAGTGTGCTCCGCTATATGTGCTTTAGGTTGTGAACCAGATTGCTTGGCTTGTGCAACTAAGCGTTTATGGCACTCCAACTTCATACGATCATACTTATGGCAGTAGTTGCACTAAATATTTTTCTTCTTCGGGCCTTTTGATGACTAAGCAGAGGAATTTTGCAGATAAGACTGAGAGAGCCTTTACCCGTATGAAAGGAGTTGGCTGAGAAAGCTTGTTCATTGGAAGATGAATTGGTACCACTGTCGAGTTGTTGTTTCCAACGATCTTGCTGTAAAACTATTATGCAGAGATCTGAAAACGTCACATTAGCATGAGTGGAAGCAATGTTGAGAGTCTCCACAAAGTGCTCATAGGAAGACGGAAGACTTTTCAGGGTGATCACCAACATGTCTTCTTCCATTTTGCGTCTGATTGCTTCTAACTGATCTCGAATGTCCTTAATTTTATTGAGATGATCTTATAGGGATGCTCGCTCATCCATCATGATTGTGTAGGGCGTGTTCTTTAAGAAGAGCATGTTGGCATTGTAATACATTGACTGTAGTAACTGTCATTATAGTTCTGTGTAACTGTTTTGTCATTGCAGTTTTGTGTAACTGTTATTCAAGTTGCCTAACTCTCTTGCATTCAACTGTCAATTTTTCCCTGTATAAATTAGCTCTAGTTATGAATATACATTATCAAAACATTCAATCTGCTCTTTCAACTCCAACATTTGGTATCAGAGCAATGGTTGTCTGGGCATAGCATTTGGAAAATGCAATCGCTAGAGAATTGAAGCCAACTCAATGATGCACGAGGAATTCATAGTAGATCCTTCGTTCGAGGTGGGCACCTGGTTCAAAGCTTCTAGTGAGACAATTATTAATTGGAAATCCCTAATTCCAAATCTCCTATCTCGCCATCTCTAATTAAGTCGTTGCGGTATTCTACTTTGATGTATGCTTGAAATTCAGCGAATTTTCATGTGTGGATGAAGCGGTAGAATGTGGGCTTGTTGTATGAAGATTTTCATTGAGAATATCCACCACAGATGCATTTGAGAGTCTAGAGGATCTGTGGCAAGTACCATGAGCAGTAAATAGTTGGTGGCGCAAAGATTGGGGCACTCAAAAGGAGTTCTATGCGCTACAAAATAATGGATTTGTGTTAGCGCTTTTTGTGATTAGATTTTGTCACACCGAATGGCAAATGTGTGGCCCATACTAAGAGATTCAAAAGCGTGGGAGAAGTCACTAGAGTTTGATCGCTTTGTGGATACTCCCGTAAATAGAGATGGAAGAGATTTTCGAATAATTTTGTTTGGCGCAGGGCAAAAAATGTGCCTTCGCATGACTCATTTTGTGTTTGCAAGCTTTATTCATGCATTTGATTAGTCACTTCTCTCTGGTGAAGAACCCCAAGATATGGACATGATAGAGAAATATGTGGTCTCATTTCACAGGAAATTTCCTCTCACTCTCTTCGCCACTTCTCATAAGGCTCCATATACTCTAGACTTATCCTTTGAGTTGGTGAATTTACCAAGGAGCGAGGTGATACAATTTACAAATTGGTAAACTCTTCTTGGCAACGACTCAACATATTCTTTGGTGCAAATATAAAAGGTATCATTTATTTTAACATCTTTGGTAATATTGGGGATATATCAATGTGTCATTTGAAAGGGCTTAACACTTCATATAGAATTAAGGATCCTTCATTATTTAAGGATCCTCAATTAGTTGTGCTTTGTTATAGACTATGGATTGAGGAGAAACTATATATGAAACATGAATTACAAAATCTTCTTATCAACACATCTATATTTTGTAAAAAGAACAAGGAGCATTCTCAGGTTACGTTGAAAATTTCAAATATTGAGAAATGACAAGAAATTAGAATTTTTATCATCGGGCCTCAATTTAATATCACTAAGGTTATTTATGAGAAGTACCCTATGAATGTTGTTGATTGGGATTTTGAAGGTTGTATTACTTTCTTTGGTGCTACATTGAAAGTTTAGAGTAACAAGGTTGGTCTAGAGGTTGGCGGCATCTGAGGATGGAGGAACTTCCATCATCTCAAGTCAACTTCCTGGTTTGGGATGGTGTTTTTCATGAGAAGCATTTTTGGCATTTTTGGTTTTTTTGGTTTTGAGTTGCTTTCTAATGCTGAGAAATTTGAAGAATACATGTCTTGTGAAGGCTCATTCTGGAGACAGGTTTGTGATTTGGTATTGTGCTCAATATAGATTGTTGTCCAGCGAACTTCAGAATATATGATCGAGAATTATACCCTTTCGCAGTCACTAGACAATGATATAGATTTGTCACATCTCTTAGGGATCATTGTTGAATAATTCAAGAATCTGTGATTCGAGAGTTTGAGACTGGGAGCTTAAGAACACAACTCGAAGCTACACCTATCCGAGGGTCAAGAGAGAACTTGATGGAGTCTTGCTTGGTTCAGGGTTTGCTACTTCAGAAGAAGATTTTGTCAAAATATGTATTCAAATCATGTAATCAGCATGTTTTGTTATGTAAGCCTTAAGGGGGGTCCCTAGGCCAAGGTGAATTAGATGTTTTTAGGATCAATGTATTAAGGGGGGGGATGTTGGCATTGTAATACATTGACTGTTGTATCTGTCACTATAGTTCTGTGTAACTATTTTGTCATTGCAATTATGTGTAACTGTTATTACAGTTGGCTAACTGTTTTGCCTTCAACTATCAATTTTTCCCTATATAAATTTGCTCTAGTTATGGATAAACATTATCGAAACATTCAATTTGCTCTTTCAACTCCAACAGAACGCACGGCTCTTATCAGACGTTTCATGCAAACCTTTTAGATGCATCCAAATTTCAACAGCTAATTTGCCGGAAGGAACCTGCGGTAGCTGATCATCAATGACCGAAAGTTTCAAGACCATAACAGCTTCCCGATTTTGCTCATCAAATTTGCCCTGCTTCTTGCCTTCATCTTCAGGACGATTAGTCTTGCCCAAAACAATTTTGTCAAGACATTTGTATTCAAAGATCGTCATCATACGCTGCTTCCAAGTATTGTAATTTCTACCACTGAATTTCTGACTCCCCTCGGCTAGAATATTTGTCAGAGATGCCATTGCAGAATACTGAGGTCAAAAGTGGTTAACCAAATGGGGGAACAAATATCTAGGTAGAAGATCTACACAGAAAAAAATTGCGTTTTGAACAAGTCTGAGGCAGAAGACAGCCACTAATTTTGCGGCTTAATAGCAAATATCCGGCCATGGATCCCAAGGCAGAAATTTCACAAGACCCAAAAAAATTTGAGAGAAACCCAAAAAAGCTCTCGAAAAACCCACCAAGAATCTGCAATCAAATATAGAATCTGACAAAAAAACTGAGGATTTTGAAGAAACCCTAGTCAGTTGTCTAGAAGGTGTTCAAATACTGAAAATACAAAAGCCCTGGCTACTAAAGAAATACTGAGAGTTCGTAAAACCCTAGGCGGCAAAAATAAATCCTTTGTTCGCCATAGACGACCAAAAAAATGATCGAAAGTTGCAGAAGAATGTAGACAAAAGTTGCAGAACCATGTGATGAGCAGAGAGGGTGCCAAAACACAATTTTCAAATCTCGTTCACAGGTTAGAACCCCTAACAGTCATGGGTTGCAAGAAAAGAAACTCGCAGTTCATAGGAGAAAGAACCACGAACAAGGCACGGGAAAGAAAAAGCGTGGGTTCTCGACGCCAAAAACACAATGAAATCACGTCTATAAATGCAAGTTACACACAAAAGAAGAATGGAACCGTCAGGGGCTAAATAGAAACAGATCGCGCAGCTCACAAAACACAAAATGGCCAGGAAAGGGCACGATATTTTTAAAAAACAATGCCGAAAAATACACGAACCCTAGCCGTGTCGGTTATACAGGTCCCGAGCGCCAAAACAGACAAAATCTCCACCATCGCGAGCAGAAAAATGACGATTGCTTCTGCACAAAGACGACTAGAATATTGTAGAAAAGAACAGTCACAGACGCAAAATCAACTCGGGTTTTAAAAACTAGTAATTTCGAAAAATTCTAAACGGATAATTTCTAACAAAAAAATTGAAAAAATTATAACCATGCTTTGATACCATATTACACAGGTAATTGGTAAAATATTGGACGAATTAATGAATGAGCAAGATGCTCATTTATAGTTTACAAAGACAATGTTTCTATTACGAAACAATCATTGTTATTAGAAACATTCTAATAACAAAAGAATAATAAAAATATTAGAAAGATTCTAATATTTACAAGATTTGCAACATTAACCATTAAAATAATAATAAACAAGATATTACAGAGATTTTATTCTAATAATTTCTACCCCCATCGCAAGGGACAAAGATGTCTACCAACTCTCTAAGTCATTCGTGATTACAAGGAGTTGCAACAATGGTTATTTTTCTTTTGAATTATTGAGGAAAGGAGTTAACAGTTTGACTCTATGGGTGAACCAAATCTATTCATTAGTCAAAAATAAGACCAATCATGACATCCATTTCAGTGGAAGGTAGACAATGAACAGTCCCAAAAATGTTCAAAGAGGCAACTCAAAGTTGGGCTTGAGAATTCGATTACTAAAATCAGAGAAGTGCAGCATCAGCGTGGTGATTTGTTCCCAAGATTAAATTGGAAACTAGGAATCAAGATAGCCTATGAAGAAGATAGTAAAAGTGCTCTTGTAAGGCTTGAGGTTTTCTGCAAACAATCTTCTAAAGGATGTATACAGCATGACCTAACTTTGGAGACTACTCAACAAAATTATGTTATGTATAGAGGAAACTACCAAGTTTGGGATCCAGGAATCAGCATTTTAAGAATGATTGTGGGCAAGCATTTTTGAAGGAGGGGAGACTGTAATGTCCGCACCCTTTTGACGTTGTGGAGTCCAAGTCTTTAATTTTTTGTGAAGTCTCTAGGAGAGACAAAATTACAATAATGAATCGGAAGGTCATAATTACGGAAGAAGTCAGCCAATCATTTAAAACAGTCATTGGCTTGATTTTGATTGAATGCAAGTAGCAACAGGGTCACCTCAATCGATTTATCTTAAGGTATTATCGAACACTACTAGTGTGATGGTTGTCTATGTGGCTTCTATGAATGGAAATCCTTTTACATATATCACTAACTACATATCAATCTAAGCAGCATCCTAGCAAAGTAGATAAAGCATCGAAACTGATTATAAGCAAGGTACATACAATGGACAGTAATTAAGAGTAAACAACCTACCATACATGAGGAAGACCAATATACCATCGATCTGTTAAGTTCGTATTGACTATTATGTTGGGAGTAGACTTAAAGGAGACTACCGGAGTTAAGAAGGAATAAAAAAGACTGAATATATCTGTGCATTGACAAAGAGGATTGGAGACAAGTACAGAGAGTATGATGCGATATGAACCGCGGCGGTCAAACAGAGATTAATTGATGATTCGGTAAAGTTAATACAATTGATGAACGGGCCATGATCTATAGTAATAATGACACTTGGAATTAGCGTAGAAGACACGCCCAATATTATTCAAGATACTAAGGCATACGTTACCAGACTATATTGTAATAATAGCAAGTGGAGATATGATTAGCATCGAAAGGAAAAAAGCCAGTGAATCATCCAAACACAAATTAATGATACTTCTGTGGTTGACACCTTCATACATATGTCCCATTCAGATATCCTTTATGGGAAATCAGAGGCTGTCAAACGGTGACTATATTGAAAGGATCTGTCAGCGATATTGATACAATCCTCATTAAAGTATTAAGCAGCGACTATCAAACAATATGTAAAGGAATGGACAAACAGCGAATTGAGATATTTGGGTGCAATACAAACTAATAGTTAAAGAAGTCAAAAATAAGTATCACTGCCGATAGGAAGAATTAGTAAAAATGTTGGTCTCCATAACTTTGATTACTAAGGATTGTTATTTTCTAAGGGATGTGATTAGGAAGAGGTATGACTTAATGAACAGTTCTGTCTATTTGAAGAAAGGTCTCTTGAGGAAATAAAATTATAAGAGGGAGATGGATCACATTCATTCAATCATCATTGGAAATTTATCTCTTTTACTTAATCCTTATTGGATCTGCTCGATGAGAACAATTGCCTTTGGTATATCAGTTGCAAGTTACACATTGCAGATCAGAGACAGCACCTTGATCACATGTATAGAAGGCTAATCAGAAACAGCATCAGAATTTGAAGTTGCAAGCGTCTATGCATAGATTTGAAACAGTAACATATTGCTCATAGCGATATTACATTTTCCATATTTAAATTGTCATATCAGATACAGCAAACCATTGCTGCAAGCAATATTAATCAATTGCATAGTCATATTGTTTATATCAGACATAGCATCATCCTATTATCACTGTGAGTGATAAAGTTATCATATTCATAGCAAATTTCATATTTGTATATCAGACATTGCTATTAAATCCATATCATTCTGCATATATTTATAGCTTTATATCAGAAATATCAGTTGATAACTCATATCACTTCCATTACTTGATTTAAGTGCAAGCATTTGATAGAACAAGAAGGAGAAGTTAACTTGCCAAGTTAGCCAAAAAGGGGACATTACAATTTGAGAGCCTCAGAAACTAGAGATTCAGAGGAAATTGGTTATGAATATGACTCTTTCTCCCTGTTTTTTCCTCCCTTCCATATCTCATCTCTGCTATATTTTTTAATATTGAGGTTAGATTAAGAGTAACCTAAATTTCTATTTTCTAATTGCTAAATCATTTTGTAGATTAATGCATTGAATTCCATAGTAATAAAGTATTAGTTTCTTATTGAATCAACTCTTGCTTTGTCACAACACCAGCAGGCCCCTTATGATGGTAAAAGTTTTGCAACAGAAAGTTTGTGCCTCAATCAGGGACCCAAACCTTGGAGGAAGTCATTACTTTTCAAGAGAGAACAAACCAGTTCCACTTGATCTGTGCTAAAAAACTCATCAATAACTAAACATTTAAATGCAAAGGAATCTTCGATATTAAAGGCCAGCTAATGAAAAACTGTGAATTAAGTGGTTAAAAATTAAAATGTAAGACAATAAGTCTCTTCCCTCACCAAATCATTAAAAAGGTTCATATGTAGGAAATTTAAGAAATCGTTATGGATGCTATTGAGTAAACACACAATCAATACAAGCCAATAAAATATGAAGTCAAGATATTGGTACCAATCACACTTATATCCGGCTGGGTTTGATAACAGTAAACTACCAGGTAACCAATGTGTGTGGGAATAAAGGCAAGAGATCGACATTTCCTTTTCAGAACTGCCACTCGAAATTAACTTTAACACTTAATGAAAACTCAATTTGAGGGATTAATGATCTTCTTAATAAAGTTGTGTATACTTATAGCATTTTTGCGGTGACATTTATAATCACACTCCATGATCCATCATCAGGAAGAAGATAAAAATGATATAAAATTGCAGAACCAGCTTTTTAAAACGAGAGATAGGAAACATTTCCTTTTTAGTTTAAGTCCCACTGGCAATTAACTTCTAGACTTAATGAAAACTTAATATGATGGATTAAATATCTTCTTAATAAAAGTTGTGTATAGTTTTTTTACATCGACATTTCTAATCACACTCCATGATCCATCATCAGGAAGAAGATAAAAATGATATACAATTGCAGAATCAGCTCCTTAAAACTAGAGATGGGAACTTGACATGGAAAAACAAAGAAACACAAGGCAGCATTGAGAAACAATTCAGGCAAAAAAATCACTAAAGATAAAGTTTGAAAATATTACACAACAAAAGAATAACAGGAGAAAATTGTTGGAGTAACACTACATTGCCAGGAACACAACCTGCAATAAAACCTTCACAGAGAGAAGCAAATATTTTACCAAGAAGATTAACTGATTTGAGATGATATAATATGTACAATAAGTCTGCTTAAAAAGCAAAAGGCAAGAGGTAAGAGAACACATAATATGGACGTGTCTCAATCAGTAGGTAGAGTTCAACGACCGACAACTACCCGGCAAGAATAATTAAATGGAAGGCAAACATTAATAAGTAACATTTACCTAGCTACCTAATTATTAAATGATGAAACCTAAGTAAACTTAAGCACGAGTAAATATGAAAATTCATATTTACTCCAACACCCCACCTTAAGTGAGACTTAGGGAGAAGATTATTATGCAATATGAGCAAGATGCAATATGGGTTCTGGCTACAAACAATTTTAGGTACCCATCTACAATGCAATGCAATGAAATCTCTCACAAGCGGACAAAGGGAGAAAACCACATGGGAGAAAACTCCTCTCCAAAAGAGAGAAAAGAAACAAGATGCATAGAAGACTCAACCACACACACACCCAAGGACTACATACATCATGTATATACAACCATCCCCCCATTGGAAGGAAAGGAGACTATATAGCCCCCACATAATGAGAAATGTCCTACATGAATGGTGAGTGTTTGAAGTCAAAAGATAGTCCAATGCATACAAACAACATTTCACCCCTTGGGAAAAAGATAAACCAAGTATAAATGCAGGAATTCTTCCCACTCTCGATAAGAATTGGTAGGAAGCTAAATCCAAATGTAGGATGATGATGCCTTTGAAATCTACTCATATGTCGCCAAGTCCTCAAATGATGAGAATGCCACAAACCACAATTCCTAATATCACAATTCGCAAACGATGGTGATGTACTAGATAGCCTGAAAGTGAATGAGATGTGCAATTAATATAGCCCCAAATGATTAGGCCCCGTTTGTTTGCAGGAATTGGAAGTGACACTTCCCGGTTTTGGGAGTGACACTTCTCGTTTTTGCAAATCCGCTGTTTGTTTCTCTAAATTGCAATTCTGGATTTGTCAAGTAAAATCAGGTTTAGACACCAAAATGAGTGGCATCATCTTCCTACTAATAGATGGAATTAGAAATCATATCCTGGTTTTGATATAATAAGGTTTTGAGTCAAATTCCAATTCCCCAAGATGCAAAACCGGGATTTCAAAACCTGATTTTGTGATAATAAGGTTTTGAGTCAAATTCCAATTCCCCAAACAAACGGGGCCTTAGTGTCTCCAACTCCAAATCAAAATCACCTCGAATCTAGCCTCAAAACTCATCTAATGAAAATTCTCAAATGTAGGAGACGCGGAAATACTGCTATGATATTATGTTAGAGTAAAACTACATTGCCAGGAACACAACCTACAATATAACCTTCACAGAAAGAAACGGATATTTCACCAAGAAGATGAATTGATTTGAGATGATGTAATATGTACAACAAGCCTACTCATAAAGAAAAAGGCAAGAGGTAAGAGAACGCGTGATATGGACATGTGTCTCAATCATATGCAACGGTAGGTAGAGTTCAACTATCAACAACTACCCAGTGACAATTATTAAATGCAAGGTAACCATTAGTTAATAGTATTTACCTAGCTACCTTAAATGAAGATGCCTACGTAAACTTTAGCATGACTAAATAGTATATATCCAAATTTACTCTAACAAAAATAAGCAAATAAATATATAAAAAATAATGTGAGAGATGATCCACGGAATAATAGTTAGGAAAAAACAATAAAAGAAAAAAGAATATTATTAAGATGAAAAGTCAAGGCCAAAAAAAATGTCGAGATTAAGACGATGCAATTGCTATAATAAAATCAAACAACAATCATATCCTCTTAATCTTGATTTTTACTTTCAATATTATCTATTTTTTGTTTTTTTTTCCTTAATATTTTTCCTCAAATCACCTCCCACGTTATTTTTATATATTCATCTACTTATTTTCTTCAAATATTCTTTTGTTGTATCATATTTTCAGACTTTTAGCTTTACTGATGTTTTGTGTGGATTGTCTTTTAATACTCCATATTTCTTGTTTTCAGTATCAAGTCTCTATCTCTCTTTATAAAGAGCTGGTTCTACAAATTTGTATTATGATCTGAAATGTCATGAAAAGAGCTATACACAGTTTTCCTCCCGAAGATTTTTGATTCACTACATGAACTGTGGAAATTTAATGTCTTTAATTATATGATGATCTAAGAACATCTATCAAGTGGCAAACTTCGTCTAACTGAAAACAAATGTTTTATATCCATGAGTATGGCAACTTACATTAGAAATGGCCCTTGATCTAAATCAATAGCCATTATATGGGAATATGACAAGAAAATCAAGGTGAAGACAACTAAATGCGCATTGGGTGGTGATAACATGTATAGGAGCTGAATGTGTTCTTTTACAACAATGAGACAATTTGTACGAACAGAACAACAGAATTATACATATTACATGGCAATAAACATTTGAGACTAAAAAATTGCAGACGTAACTGACGATAAATTGCATGCAAAGTTTGCACATCATATAAAACTAGTCACAAAAGACATCTTTAAATATTCTTATATGCAGCTCTTCAATATTAACTTTCAGTAAGTATCCTTGTCAAAAATACTTCAAAGTTCATACCATTCGACAAACAAACATGTATAGAACATAATATTTGTCGCCTCATGCTGTCCGTAATTTTGATTTTCTCGAATTGTCCTACGACTTTAACGAGTCCTCTCGTACCTAATACACCATAGTTTATCAATATTTTCTTCCTCTCGTTTCTTGACTATGTGCCATGATGGATGTGACTGAATTAGATTGCAAAATTTGTGTTGCCACCTTTGATTTTTGTTGTCGTGAT
The DNA here is from genome assembly GCA_018584345.1 of Thuja plicata. NCBI lineage: Eukaryota > Viridiplantae > Streptophyta > Pinopsida > Cupressales > Cupressaceae > Thuja > Thuja plicata. The sequence continues at coordinate 2,333,286 of MU228409.1, forward strand.
GATTCTGATGTTTGAGCCAGTTAATGCCTACGTTGGGGAACCCGCTGAGCAACCTACAATTTTTTTTAAAAAGGCAAGTAAAGAGGGAAGAAAACCAAAATATCAGAATGTAAAGTATTTAACAAGAAAAAAGAAAATGTGAACCTGGCTATGATCTAAAAGCGATGATAAGGTCTTACAATGCATAAGGCTCAATTTCGAATAAGCGCAGCCATACAGCACTTGAGTGAGTGAGCACGTAAAGCTCGGAAATATGCCACAAGGATCTTCGGGAAAGAGAAAATCAAGGCTTCCTATCTCTGCCTTGGGGAATTCGACTAATAAAGAGTGTTTTTCACGCTCAAGCAAGCAATTAATAGAAAATGAAAGAGCATAGATTCAAACATTTTCAAACCCCCTCCCACGTAGAAACCACGTGGGGTGCTGAATTGGAGAGTTTGAAACGAGTAATCTCATGGAGTGGGGAAAACCAAGGTTCTGTAGCTTTGCCTCAATGGAATCCAAGTAAAACGTAGCACCTGCCACGTTATATAAACAAAAACAAAAAAAAAACAAAAGAGCGAGAAGTACACTCTGCTCCAGTAATATGATTTTAATAGCTCGACTAATTCAAACCAGAACTAAAGCTAAAACATATATACTGCGTTGCTAGTTTTCACATTACTTTGTACTTTCGAGACAAAACAAACATGTCCAAAAGCTTTGGATTTTCAAAAAATATTTAAATTAACCCTAATGGAGCACCCAAATTAATAAGATCGGAAGCCTTGTACGCAAAATAAACATGAGCAAGACTGGAAAAAAATTAAGATAAGGGATTTCTTGCCTCTTTGCTCTTTGAGTCATCGGAAGAGTCTTCGCTCTTTGCCATTGGAGAAAAAAAAACGCGCGCTGCTCCCTGTGATTCGAACTCGGAACCTGCTGTTAACCAAGTGAATGGTTAATGTGCTGTTTAGCAGCAGCAGGTAGACTTAAGCGGTCCACAGCGGAAATTGTAGACCCCTGCCCGCCAAATAGCAGAGGAGACCTCTCTTCTAATTTTAATTAAAATGCAGAGAAAAATGGAGAAAGGGATTTAGTGTAAAATTAACTTCTAAAGGCTGGCCCTTAAAAGCTCATTCATGGATGCTATTTGAGGGGTTATAAGCTTCTCTTAATTTGATTCGGGGGAGAAAGAGGCCTTGCAAATGAATCAATGACTTTTTTCTCTGGTTGGGGAGGAGAGAGCAAAGTAAAAATATCAAGGATGAAATAAACTTCTAAAAAATTTAAGGTTATTGAGTTTTATTAATTTTTTAATATTTTTTTTTTTGAGGTGGGTTAGAAGGAGTTGTTGTTTAAGATACAATATATTTATGTATGTGAGTTGTAATAATTTCTAAAGAAATGTTACGTAAGAACTCATAACTCATACGTATAAAATATAAAAATTAATTCCTAATATCAAAATTGGAAAATAAAATCTTATTTTTTAAAGAGTTAAACTTTATAAAGAATCTTCTCCACTTCTTGAAAAGAGAAACGCGTCTTTTAAGTGGGGATATACATCTTTTAACTTGTAAAAGATTATTTTGATATGGTAATTTTGGATCATTCATTATTAGGTCATAGAACTTATAGCAGAGGTTATGTTGGCTTTTGTTACATTAGAAAGATTCCCTCTTTTATGAGGGCATTATATTACAACTATGTATTGTATCATATGGTCCATAGAGATTATGATAGAGAGAAGAGGAAGTTATAGTGGATGTGTTATAGGTTGTATACCTTCATTTTACTCGATAGACAAAAAGGATTTGTTTTTCTTCATGGACATATAATGCATTGGATGAATTGTGTATATTTGTGACTATACTTTGTTTTTTCTTAATGTTTCTATTTTGTATCCATATTTTTGTATATTGCTTTCTGATTTTAGTCTTCACGACTAGTGTCATGGTCGTACATTTATTTGGTTGATAAACTAAAGAGTATTGTTCTTTGTTTGAGTGGGAGCCATGATGGAAGAAGGTAAATTTAAGTTTAGTAAGTTTAACAGCCAAAACTACTAGCTATGAAAGATGCAAATGGATGACTATTTATACCTAAGGGTACCATTGGGTTAAAAAAAAAAGTGTTAGGTACACCAAAGAAATAAACAATGTTACATATAATACAAAATTAAAAAAAGGCAAAAATAATATTCAAAATAATATATAGATTTAATGTCGTTTACCCAATGCGAGTCACATCCTCGGAGCGCTCAGAATTCGTTCCTTTTCTTCCTTTTTCTTTAGGAAAAGAAGGAGAAATAGAAGAAATGTCACTAGGTTGAGAGATGGAAGAATTTAGATGTTTTTTTTCTCTTTTTCATTCATAGGATTTGGGAGGTGGAACTGCAACATGTACAAGAGGAATAGAAGGAATAGGAAGGAGTCCATGTCGAGGACATGAGGCAAAACAAATATATCCATATCCATTTATGAGGAAATAGTCAAAGAGGGCTCAAAGGATTGCCTAAGGACAACTCCAAGATTATACTGACATTGACCTTTTGATAAGATCGAAATAGGATATCTAGACTAAGTTTCAAAAGTTGAGGTTTATGAGCAAAAATTAATCAAGGGTATAGTTTCCAAGATTAGATAAGGGTTGATAAAGACTATGATTGAACATTTTAACTTGTCCACTCTGGGGAAAATTAAAACACTTATGGATGGTATAATTGATATATTTCTTGGAAGTGAGCAAAGGATGTCCTAACTTCACACAACATTGCTCCAAGTTGTGGATATGGAAAACATAACATCTAAGGACTTAGTACGAACTTTTGATGAGAATGGTGATAAAACCTATAGTGGGACAAGTGAAGCCATCATGCACCATAATCATTATATCATTCAACACACATATTGGATCAACGAGCACATGATGTGATAGCTTGTCTTTAATCTTTGCAGTAATGTATAATGGTCCATTAGGTGTAATAATGATAATTTTCCCTTAAGTCATAGGTTGTACAAAGCTCAAACTTAGGCTTAGGTTGCTCAATCAAGTTGACACCATTATCTACTCCATTAGATATATCATCAATGACTTCAAAGCTTGGATTATTGTGCTCAACAACATTGGTAGATTGGGAAGGAATAGGATTGGTCAGTATTTACAAATTTAGGTGGCGCAAAATTATTTCCTTTGTCATTCACATTATCCACCACTATAGCATTAGAATAAATAAGGTCTTGGATTTCATGTTTCAAATGGATATGTTTATTTGTATCATGCCTAGGTTGACAATGGAATTGAAAAATACTTTTTGATCAAAAGAAGAAGGAAATGACTTTGAGGTATTTATAGCACAAACAAGACAAAGCTTCGTCGTATATTTTTAATCAATTGAAGAATGATGTTATGCAAAAATTTGGAGATAGGTGTGAAGTTACGAGGTTTTAATTAGATGCAATGCGAGCTATAATGGAGGTTGCAGATACTACCTGAGAATCAATAAGATTGGAAGAATAATTGGTATTAATCGTGATGAAGTTCTTGATTTGTTATCTAAATTTTTTAGAGTGAGCATCTTCATTCATATCAACCAAAGTCAATGATGAAGAAGGTTCATATTGACTCACTTGAAGCTGATATTTATGAGTTGTTGTGGATGAGTGTGTGAAAGATGTGAAATTAAAAAATATATGCTTATCTCTAATCTCCTTTTGCAAATTGTTAATGAAAATTATTTGAACATCACTAATAGAAATAGGATAAGCAATTTGTAAATACAAGTGTTTGTATTTACCAATGAAATCAATTACTCCCTCTTTAATACCTTGTCTACAATGCACTAAGTTAGTCAAAGTAAATTATGGACCAATATTATTTTGAAAATGTTGAATTAAAGCACCAATCTATATTTTACAATAAGTAATTGAATAACTAGGAAAAGAGAAAAATTATTCCAAATTTCTATCCTTCAAGGAACAAGGGAAAAATTTTGCAAGAATTTTTTATCATAATTAAAGTTGGTACACAGTGTTTCAAATATTTTCACATGAGTGTGGAGGTCATCTTGTCCATTATACTTCTCCAAATAGGGAACCTCAATGTGTTTTCGGTGAGGTGTATGAAAAATCTCAATGGAAAATGGGTTAGAGGCAAACTACATGTAGTAATGTTAGATTTTGATAGGGTCATGGTAGCCAATTATTGTTGTAAAGACGAGATGTTTTGCAAGAAATGGTTAATGGTGTATTCAATGGATGAATTGGTTTGAGAAGAGTATGGTGGAGGACTTGAAGGTGTGTCATTGTGGTGGGTGGGTAAAGGAGACAATTGAGAAACAAATAGAAGTCTAGTTGAAGGTAGAGAACAAGCATATTGATGTGTAGAGGTAGCCATAATGGAGGATACATATATAGATACATTAGGAAGTTATGTAGGAGTAGGCACAAGCATCTCAACATGGTTTAGAAGATTTGAATATCCAGGCACCTCAACACAACTATCCATATTCATAGTGTTTTCATCCGCTATATGAGCAATGCCATGCAAAACTTGCACACTATTTTCATCATTTTGAATCAACCTCCTTAAACATTCAACCATGGGGATTTCCTCATAATCCACATATTCTAGACTCAAAAATCATTGAAGATATTATAATTGCTTGTCAAGATCCCCTAGTTATTCATTAAACACTTGAGTAGAATAATTATCAACATTGTTAGGTATTGTAGTTGTTGGATTAAGAAGAGAGGATTCATCCAAGCTCATATGAAATAGGTTAGTCAATTCATGCTTAATAACCTTAGTATTTAAACCTTTAGAAGCCATAAATCTATAATTTCTTCTCGTCAAAATATTTTATTTGGGACACCATTTGATGAAGCTCGTACATACGAAAGATAAGGCTAAGAGAAGCAATTTATGCTCTCAAAAAAATTAAAATAAATTGTGATAATAAAATAATTGATAATGCAATTTAACAATGAAATAACTAATTAACCACCAATTTAACCAGAAAAAAATATAAAAAATGAATTAATATTTCTAAATTTAAAAATGATATGCAATTATATTCAAATATAAACATCCAAAGCAAAATTATAGAGCATGTTATGTTGGGTTCACTGAAATGAAAGCGATAGAAATAGGAATCGTGCTAGTCCAAACATACAAGTTAGGGATCAAATCCACTCCCATCAACTATTTATTAAAGAATAACTTAATTACCCAACTTCAAACCAATTTAACTAGTAAGAATTAGGCACAAATGAATTATATGTACTAATTATACCATGCTAAAAAGTAAGAACCCTTATTAGGTGCTCATTTTAGCTCCATTTTAGTATATATGGGTTTCCACATTGATTTCATGTCCTTTTATCCCTTGTGCTTCCTTCAAATCGCCATTATTTATTCAAAAATTGAGAATGGCTCTAACTTCCATGCATGATTTCCCAATTTTCATCCTATCACATAATTTATCTTCCATCTAAGTCCTCTACATGCATTTTTTGAATTTCAGGATTATCCCTGATTTTCGAGTGGGCTATGGTTTTCAAAACCCTTTCTTCGCATTAACCCTTGCGTCCCGAAAAAATTAAAATAAATTGTGCATGGACAAGGTCGACTTAATTTGACCTTGTCCTAGACAAGGTTGACTTAATTTGGCCTCGTCCTGGACAAGGTTGACCCAAGTCATCCATGTGGTTCGACCTTGTCCTAGGGCTTTTCTTTTTAGTGGACTTTGAGCTCAATGTGGGGATTTATCTTTTATACCTCTAATTGGGGTCGACCTTGTGAAATCTAGGCCCCAAAATGTGTAAAAAATGAGACCTCTCCATATCATTTTCATACCTACAATTCGTGATCAAGAGATATCCATGTACAAGCTATCATTCATCCATTGTGCATTCAAGAGATTCAAGTGCAAGGAAGCCATCAAGCATTTCAAGTCTTCTTCGTCTTCTCTTTCTTCCTCAATCCAACATTGTGGAAAACTACAACATTTTTTCATTCAAGAGTTTGGTTTTCATGAACTCCTATTGGGTTTTTATGGGGTCCAAGTTATTGCATCAACATTTGTGATCATCTCTAAAGAGGCATTGCATCATTGAGGTATAAGGTGATTTATATTTCAGATCTAGATTACATTTCATATTTCCTTGTGCAACTTCAATTCAATTTCAAGGTTAATTCATATGCAGGGGCTTGACCAAGGCAAGCCCCTTTCCACAATATTTTCCCCTTCTTTTTGTGTGCAAGAACAAGTTTTCAGACTTTCAGATCTAGATTTTGGGAGTTACAGAACTAGTTGAGTGTCCTTTTCATATTTCATCATATTCAAATTCTTTAGGAAAAGGTCAAATTTTCTAGACAAGGTCGACTTTTCTGGACAACATTGACTTTTTTTGACATAGTCTGATAGAAACTCTCTAGTGTGCTTGCACTACTCAATCTTGGAACTCTCTATTCCCTATTCTTCCAAGACCCTTTCTCTCTCTCCTAGGATCTTTCAATACCTCCTCTTACTAGGTTAGGACTTCTTCTAATGTCCCTTCACAAGTTTGGATCCATTAGTGCTTCACAAGGGTAACTATCATGTTATTTTTAGCCATTTCTGAACTCTGTCTTTCAACTCCTTCTTGGATACCTCCAAGTGTTTTTCTTGCTCACTTGCTTAGATAGTGTTTGCAAGGGATTCAAAACCTTCTCACACCTTTCCCAAACTCAACTTGATCCCTCTAGATTAATTTTTTGATATCTCCAATATCGATTCCAAGATTTTGATGCAATCTTGTTTTTTAGGCCTTTTAGGTTTATTAGCCCTACTTCACTACTTTTTGCTCAATCTGTGAAAACTTTCCCAAACAAACCCATAAAATAATGTAGGATTCTGACACCCTTTAATGAAATATGCAAAAAATTTTGAGGTCTCAAATCACCAAGGCTTTCGTGCAAGTGCTTCCTATATTTAAGGGCTTTTAGGGCTAATCGACTTCTTAAGAACTAGTCAACTGATTTCTACTTCAAAATGTGTTCATATAGATTGTTCAAGAGCCAATATTCTTTATATTTCTTTGAACAACTCCAAAGACTCCCAATATCCACTTGGATCTATCATTTCAATCGAGCCCCTGCATTCAAACACCAAAGAACTCTTGCAAGCACCTAACCGGGTTGCTCTAGACTCGCCTAGGGCTTGCTCACAATAATAGAAAACTTGAATTACAAGCCTTCTCCTTCCATATGTGAATTGTAAATAGGATCCCCTAACATTTCATTCAAGCCTGTGATGATTAAATAATGGAGTTTCATGTGGGAGCCATGTTTATGCACACAGTCCTGGATAGGCCAGAGACTAGCTTATTTACAAAAGAATTTACAAAACCTAACCTAATGAATAGAAAGAAAATTCAAATAAATGCAAAATGAAAGATAAAAAGTCTATATACATGATACCCACACACATATGGTGGATTAAATCCATTCAAGGACCTTACAAAACCAAAAGATATTAACTGTCTACAAAAACCAGAATACATTGCAAATGAAGTAAACTTGTATTTCTTCAAAAAACAAAATCAACCTCGAGGTATGGGCCTCTTTGTGGTTTTATACATTTTCCTCACAAGTGGAGGTGGTTAGAATACCGACCATGCCCTAAAATTTTGATTTTGTCCTTGTTTGGACAATGTTGTCATGCAACTTTGCAAAGTTGCAAAAGTTGTCATGACAACATTTTGTCATTTTTTGCAAATTTGCTCCTAACTTATCCATATAGCCTTTAAAATTCATAGAATGATCAAAAATAATCATAGATTCCATTTTAGGCTTAATTACATCCTTTTCCACACATTTCAAGACTTTTACCCAAAATCCCAAATTCAAGCCTCAAAGAGACCAAAAACCAAAACTACTTCTTAACAAAAAAACACTACTATATTAGTCTAAGGCTAACCTAGATCTCCTACCAACACACACAAAAGAACTTCAAAGGTATTTCAAAACACTCATGACTTGGCTAGGGTCAGTACAAGCCAAAAACAAATCTAAGGACCTTAAAGATGTCCTAGGTGCTCCTGCACCATTCTCCCAGGCAAAAATAGTTTAAGTCACCATTGGATTGATCAAGTTGGGATCTATCCCCATATTCTCTAAGGTTGTCTCTTTGATCCAAGTAGCTTCTACATCTACTTTTCTATTCCACTTGACCAATTTTCCATATTCTCGAAGGTTGTCTCTTTGATCCAAGTAGCTTCTACATCTACTTTTCTATTCCACTTGACCAATTTTTCCCAATAGATCTTATGTATGGTCTTCTTATGCACTCTAGAATTAAGGATCTTTTCTGCTTTTGGAGAAAATGTAAAAGGCAACTGAAGGTCTTCTACCTCTTGTATCACCTCTATAAGACTGTTCTGGATCAGGAGTTGGACCCTTGTAAAGGACCAAATCGGCTACATTAAAGACATGAGAAATTCCTATATCCTCTAGAAGTTCCACTTTGTAAGCATTGTTCCCATATTTAGCAAGAATGGTACAAGGTATCGATCTTCTCATTTGCAACTTGTTGGGCACTCCTTTCTGTAGCCTTGCATTTTTTAGATGCACCATCACAAGATCTCCTACTTGAACCTGAAGATCCTTCTTCCTTTCATCAACTTTCTATTTGGTCTTTACATTATTCTCTGTCAATGATTTCTTGACTGAATCATGCACCTCCTTCGTGGAACGGGAAAAATATTTAGCATACCCACTCCTCGCAGATCCATCTATTAATTCTTTGAGCTCAAAAAATCCCCTTGGGTGCAATCCATATACTACTTCAAATGGGATTCTTCCTGTGGTCCTATTGACTGTATCATTGTAGGCATACTCTGCTTGTCCCAAAATGTGATCCCAAGTCTGGCCATATTCTTTAGTGAGGCATCTCAGTAGACTACCAAAGCTCCTATTTCCCACCTCAATTATACCATCTATCTGAGGGTGGTATGAAGACCCAAAATACAAATTAGTACCAGGCTTGTGCCACAGTGTTTTCCAAAAATGACTCATAAATTTTGAGTCTCTATCTGACACTGTACTGAGAGGTAGGCCATGAATCCTCACCACTTCCTTAAAGAACAAGTAAGCAATCTGAAAATCATCATGAGCTATCTTAAATAGTACAAACTATGTCATTTTACTGAATCTATCCACTATGACATAAATACTATCAAATCCCTACTTTGTCCTTAGTAAGCCTACTACAAAATCCATGCTAAGGCATTCCCATGGCTTGCTAGGAATGGGAAGGGGTTGGTAGAAACCATCATTGGAATAATTTCCCTTGGCCTTTTGACAAACAATGCAACATTCTACATACTTTCTAATGTCGTGATTCATCCTAGGCCAATAATAAAACCTCTGCACTAACTCTTGAGTGTTATTGACCCCAAAGTGACCGCTAAGGGCCCCATTGTGATTTTCTTGAATCAAGTTCTCCCTCATTGACCCCTTAGGGACACAAAGCTAACTACCCTTAAACAATAAATCGTTTTGCATTGTATAATCAAAGAATTCACCATGAAAATGATTTTTATGCTCTTTACATACACTGTAGACCTTTGCAAAGCCTTCATCCTCAAAGTATAAATCCTCGAAGCTATCAATACCAATTCTTTGCAACTGAACTTCTTGCACTGTCAAAAGCCTCCTGCTTATTGCATCAGCTACCTTATTATGATGCCCCTTCTTATGCTTGATGTTAAATGTATAAGCTTGCAAGTACTCCACCCATTTCATATGCTTATGACTGAGCTTATCTTGGGAGTTTAAGAAGCTAAGGGCTTGGTTATAAAAATAGACCACAAACTCCTTAGGAAGGAGATAGTGTCTCCATTTTCTCAGTGCTTGGACTAGAGCATACATCTCTATATCATAGGAAGAGTGCTTCCTCTTTGCATCACTAATCTTCTCACTGTGAAAAGCCAATGGAATCCCTTCTTGGCTTAAGACAGCCCCTATGGCAATGTTGCTAGCATCACACTGAACTGTGAAAAGTTTTTTCAAAAGTAGGGAGAACTAGGATGGGTTGTGTGGCTATCCTCTTCTTCAACACTTCAAAACCTTGATCAAATTGTTCATTCCACTAAAATTTGGTTTTCATTCCACCGTTGATGGTGTCTAACATAGGTTCTTATAGCACTGAATCGCTTGATGAACTTCCTGTAATACTGAGCTAGACCATGAAAACTCCTCACCTTTGTGGTAGTCTTAGGATTTGGCCAGTTGATGATTGCCTCTACCTTGCTTGGGTTCATTTTGAGATTCCATTGAGATAAAACAAAGCCAAGATATACTAGTTGTTGCTTCATGAACTCACACTTGTCCAAATTTATCATTAGTTTTTCCTCATGCAACTTTTCAAACACAATTTTCATATGCTTAAGATGTTCTTTTCTAGACTTGCTAAAGATCAAAATGTCATCAAGATAGATAACTACAAACTTACCAATATACTCCTTCAACACCTCGTTCATAAGCCTCTTGAACGTGTATGGGACATTAGATAGCCAAAATGGCATTACAAGCCACTCATACAACCCTTCAGTGGTCTTGAAGGTAGTCTTCCACTCATCTCCTTCTGACCCTGATTTCGTGGTATCCACTCTTGAGATCAATCTCAGTAAAGTACTTGGCATCCCCTAAATATTCCATTAGGTCTTTTATCACTGGGATGAGGAATCTTTACCTAATGGTGATTCTATTTATGGCCCTAGAATTAGTGCACAACCTCCAAGTACGTCGCTTCTTAGGGCCAAAGACAGTAGGAACAACACATGGGCTTATACTTCTCCTAGTGAGACCTTGGTCTATGAGTTCTGGTGTTTGCTTGGCAATCTCCTCATTTTGTTGAGGGGTCATCTTGTATGCAAATTTATTGGGAAGTGTGTCTCCTAGGATGAAATCTATTTGATGGCTAATGGTTATTTTAGTGGGTAGGGTAGTTGGTTGTCCATCACTTACAATGTCTTTAAATTCCTTCAACAATTCTTGAACCTCCATGGGAAGCTTCATCTTCTTCTCTGTCTTAACTATCTTTTCTTCCTTGGGCTTCAAAACCAGTGCACATCCTACTCCTCCTAGAGCTTCTAAGAACTCTTTCTCACCTACCAAAAGGACATAAGGCCTTGTGGACTTCACTTCTCCTTCTTCTAACAGAGACTAAATTTTAAAAGTTACACCATCCTTTTTGAAAGAGTAAGCATTCTTGGCTCCATCATGCATGGCTTGTCTGTCGAATTGACAAGGCCTTCCCAATAAGAGGTGGCAGGCATCCATTGGAAAAGCATCAAAAAGTATTGTATCCTTATATATCCCAATAGAGAAGTCCACCCATGCTTGATCATTAAGTAGGACATGTTGTCCCTTATTCAACCAAGTGACTCTGTATGGGTTGTTATGAGGAATCCTTTTCAGTTTGAGCTTGGCAACTGACTCCTCTGATACAATATTTTCAGTTGACCTCAAGTCAATAATGACTTTGCAAACTTTTCCCATGATTTTACACTTCATCCTAAATAGTGCTCTTCTCTAACTGGATTCTTCTCTCACTAGCTCTTTAATAAGTGTCCTTCTAATCACCAAATTCTCTCTTTCTTTTGATTCTAAGGGTACCTCTGTATGTTTACTACTCCTTGACTCTTGAACATAATTTACTCTTTTGTCACTCCCTTGGGATGTAGACCCCTTCTCTGGACACCTATAAGCAGGATGTCCTAACTGGTTGCAGTGGTAACACTTCATGCTTGCAAAGTATGAATCTCTCCCTTGTCCACTATTTCTTCCTCTCCAATTGCTACTAGATCATCTTCCTCTGTTGAAATCTCCTCTGCTTGAGATTCCTTCACTTTTCTCTGTTAACTTGGCTTCACCTTGTGTCTTTGGTTTTGTATTCCTACCACCATAACCTCCTCTATGGCCTCTTCCTATGCCTCTATTACTGCTTGAATCTTGTTTCTTCTTCAACTTTTCTTCCACCTTAATAACCAATTAGTGGCATCTTTGTTCTGTGGTAGGGGTTAGAAGACTAAGCCCATCTTGTATAGTCCACGTTAAGTCATTTAGGTACCTGGATACTTTCACACTCTCATCCTCTACAACTCTACACCTCATGCATAGTCTTTGAAACTCCTCTATTTAAGAGTTGACATCTAGCTCTTTTTTTCTAAGGCATTGCCTTTTCTTATGCAACTAGATTTCATGATCCTTTGGAACATATGATTCTATGATCTTCACCGCCATATCCTTCCATGTAGCTATAGGCTTCTTCCCTTCTTTCTCCCTCTCATCTTGAATGAATTTTCACCAAATGATAGCAGAGCCCCTAAGTCTTGCTTTTGCCACTTTCACTTTTTGGGCTTCAGTTATTGCATCACACTCAAATTGATTTTCAAGCCCTTCAATCCAATCCAATACTACTTCAGGTTCCATTTTCCCACTAAAGATAGGAATTACCTCTAGTGTCTTCCCACTTAGGGCTTTTAAGGCTTTCAAAAAGGGTTATTCATTTAGGGTAGGGTCTATCTTAGGGAACTCATATTCTAGGGATACTTATTTGTGCTTTCCTTCTACCTTATCTTTGACTTCCTCAGTCTTTTTATCCACTTGATCCAACTTCTACTCCAATTGAGCCAATCTTTCCCTAAGCAATTTGTTTTCTACTTCTTGCTCATCCACCTTTTTAGCCAATTTGGCATTAGTCACCATTGTCGATTCTCTAAATGACTCTTCTAGTTGAAAAATTCACCCACAAGCCTAATCTTATAGGCTCTTATACCAATCTGATAGAAACTCTATAGTGTGCTTGCACTACTCAATCATGCCCCCTCTGTTCCCAATTCTTCCAAGACCCTCTCTCTATCTCCTAGTATCTTCCAAGCCCTCCTATTACTGTGTTAGGAGTTCTTCTAATGCCCCTTCACAAGTTGGCATCCATTATTGCTTCGCTAGGGTAACTATCATGTTATTCTTGCCATTTCTAAACTCCATCTTTCAACTCCTTCTTGAATACCTAAAAGTGTTTTTCTTGCTCACTTGCGTAGCTAGTGTTTGTAGGGGATTCAAAACCTTATCACACCTTTACCAAACTCAACTTTATCCCTCTATATTAGGTTTTTGATATCTCCAATATCGATTCCAAGATTTGGATGCAATCTTGTCTTTTAGGCCTATTAGGTCTATTAGCCCTATTTCACTAGTTTTTGCTCAATCTCTGAAAACTTTCCCAAACAATACCATAAAATAATGTAGGATTATGACACACTTTAAGTAAATATACAATATTTTTTGAGGTCTCAACTCACCAAGGCTTCCGTACAAGTGCTTCCTATATTTAAGGGCTTTTAGGGTTAATTGGCTTCTTAAGAACCAGTCAACTTATTTTTGCTTCAAAATGTGTTCAGATGGATTGGTCAAGATCCAATCTTATTTAGAGGTCTCTTCAAAACTCAAAATAATCCCAACATCCACTTGGATCCACCAGTTCAATTGAACCCCTGCATTCAAACACCAAAGAACTCTTGCAAGCACCTAACCCGGTTGTTCTGGTCTCGCCTAGGGCTTGCTCACAATAATAGAAAACTTGACTTCCAGGCCTTCTCCTTCCATATGTACACTATACATATTCTATCCTAACATTTCCTTAAATCTTGTGATGATTCCATAGTGGGGTTTCATGTGGGAGTCATTTTTATGCACACAGTCCTGGATAGGCCAAAGACTAGCTTATTTACAAAAGAATTTACAAAACATAACCTAATGAACATAAAGAAACTTCAAATCAATGAAAAATGAAAGCTAAAAAGTCTATAAACACAATCCCCAAACACATATGGTGGATTAAATCCATTCAAGGACCTTACAAAACCAAAAGATACTAATTGTCTACAAAAACCAGAATACAGTGCAAACGAAGTAAACTTGTATTTCTTCAAAAAACCTTCCAACCTCGGGATATGGGCCTCTTTGTGGTTTTATACCTTTTCCTCGTAGGTGCAAGTGGTTAGAATACCGACCATTCCCTAAAACTTTGAGTTTGTCCTTGTTTGGACAATGTTGTCATGCAACTTTGCAAAGTTGCAAAAGTTGTCATGACAACATTTTGTCAATTTTTGCAAATTTGCTCCTAACTTATCCAAATGACCTCTAAAATTTATAGAATGATGGAAATTAATCATAGAATTCATTTTAGTATTAATTACATCCTTTCCCACACATTTAAATACTTTTACCCAAAATCCCAATATCAAGCCTCAAAGAGACCTAAAACCAAAACTACTTCTTAACAACAAAACACTACCAGACTAATCCAAGGCTAACCTAGATCTCCTACCAACACACACACAAGACCTTCAAAGGTCTTTCAAAATAATCCTGACCTGGCTACGGTCAGTACAAGCCAAAATCAAAACTAAGGACCTTAAAGATGTCCTAGGTGCTCCTGTACCATCTTTTAGATCTAAAATTTTCATAGTCAAAAGTTATAAGTGTCAGAGTGCCAAATCCAGAACCATGCCTGATTATGACTGCTTTGCGATAGTCAAAACCATATCTAAAGTTCATTCTTGTTCTCCTAAATTCAAGGTGAATTCGTCATTTTAATTTCCCTCTTGTACTTACTTTAATATATCAGATTTACATTGCTTTAATCAGCTATCCCATTTACATGTCAGATTTATATATCAATCACATCATATAATCATACTATATTCCATAAGGAATACTCAAATCCCCCTTTTACCTAGATCTTGCACTAGAACTCCTTTATCCTTTTTGGGTTGTGCTAATAAGATTGGTTTGAGGGTGGGTATGTATTCCAATTAATGCACAGTATGGTTTGGTGAGTGATCTACATCCTAGCATTGCTCACCATTTTATATTGTACATCTTGGTGAGCCAGACTCATAACATTTCCATTCTATTTTTGGTGTTAGATTCCCTTCCTATTTATTTAAATATCTAGATCTATTTTGTATGCATTTACATTGTATTACTACAATCTATGAATTCAGATATCCTTTTGATTTTGGTTACATCGTCCTTGTTTAGATCTACCTTGTATGAATTCTGTGCATTTAGACCTTGTTTTCATGCATTACATTGATTCATAGATCCATTGCATTCTTACATTTCATTTTTACGATTACATGTTTTGAAATAATAACAAAACAAACACAAAAAAAATCATTATATGCATTTTGCATGTATTTTTACTTTCATTATATGAGTGGAATTGTTATCACCAGTTAATAGTTCAATTTCAACTTTCTTTCAATAATTTCAAAATATTTCCTTCCATGCATATGATGATAGTTTGGATCTTAATTTCATTCATAGTCACACTATTGTCCCTCTCAAAACCAATCCCACCCATGAAAACATTTTACTAGAAGAGGAGTATATTAACATTTCTTCAAAGAATCTCCCTCCAAAGGGTGAGATCTTGAAAGATGATGTTGATCCTTCTACTAAAATGTAACTCCCTCGCGACGACATTTTTCTGCAAGAAAATGATACTTTACCCTACCTTTCTCTCCGTCACATTTCTTCTAGAAATGAACCTTTGGTGAGTCATGCTTATTCCTCTCCTAAAATGTGTTTTATTCATAGAGATGTTCCTACAATTGATGATTCTCCTATTTGGGATGAACCCTTGGATAAATACATTAATTACTCTCTCCCTCATGAAGATATTTGGAGTCGTGGTTGTTTATCTCCGAAAGTGTGCTTTATTCATCCAGATATTCCTTCCCTTGATGATTATCCCATTTGGGATGATCCATTGGAAAATGACCTCGTCGGATTAGATGATATAATGTTTGACATTTCTTCTACTCCTTCTAGAGATGACACATTCATATATGACAGTGATCCTTCTCCTAATATGTACCCCTCATATAAGGATATTTTAGAGCAAGAGGACATTATAAATGCTTTTCTTAATATCACCTTACCTTCATTTGACATTCCTTCTAGAGATTAAGTATTAAAAGACGTCCCTACTCCCTATTACGAGGACATATTGCAAGAAGAGGATCATATCATTACTAATTTACTTAATGCTCCCCTTATAGTAAAGAGCTTGATCAATTCAATGTTATTGTTCATGCTCAACCTACGGTAGCCAACAATCATGTGATAACTATCAAAGGATGCACTCAATCAAAATTATTCCAACCATATAACAAACCCGTGGTTACTATTAAGATTTATCCTCAACATTCTTCTCAAACTTTCACTACACCTGTGATTATGGTTAAAAGATATAATCAACAAAGTTATTTTCCAACTCCGCATAATCCAATTATAACTGTGAAAGGGAAATCTAGGAGTTTTTTAGAGTTTATTAGGAAATATCATGTGGTTTCTCACACCTATCACACAAGAAACAATTCTCAACCTACTAATCTAGTTATTCCTACTTCTCTACCACCTTCTCAGTCTGTGCTTTCTCCTCCACCTCATCTTCCTCAAAATCTTAGAAAGGAGCATGACTTAATAGAACAACTCCATAATACTCATGCCAAGATTTCTCTTTGGGATCTTCTTCAAACTTATCCTAAATATCATTAAGCATTGCAAAAAGATTTAACCAGTCTTCCATTTCCTTCACATAATCAAGATAATATCAATTCATTTTTGCAATGCATGCATTCTACTACTACCCCAGCTCAAATTTTCTTTACTCAAGATGATTTACCTTCTAAATAAATTCAAAATCAACATGATGCCCTTGTTGTGGTTGTCCTTATCAATTGTGATCTCATTTGCAGGACCTTAATTGATAATTGGTCTAGACTAAATGTTTGTAGTATGGACATGTTGAAAGAGATCAAATTTGATGTTTCAACTATTAAGCATGATTTCATTCATATTTATGGCTTTGACAATATTGATAAGAAAACATTGGGAATTATCACATTACCTATTAAGGTAGGCCTGGTTATTTAGATACTCTTATTCATGTGATGTTTGTACCTCTTTATTATAACCTTCTTTTGGCCAGACCTTGGCTACATGTTATACATGTTGTTCCTTCAACTCTACTTCAAAAATTCAAGTTTATCTACAACAATCTAATGTACACACTTGTGGCAGATGATAGACCGACTAGTTGTTTGAATATTGAATCAAGAAATAAACCTACATTTATTGAACAAAAACAAGATCAAGAACCTGAGGATGATCCTGCTTCTACTAGTGTCCTTTCAGATGACAATTGGGGATCCCTAGATTTCACACCTACTTATATTGAAGAGTACAGAGTCAAAAAATTTGATCTTAAACAACCTAAAACTGAAAAAGGCTCCAACACAACAACTCCTCTTTCTGATGAACTTACTAACAATTTTGTTGTTTCTTCCACTCCTAATGAATCTTTAGAAACTATTAAACCTGATTATGATGACATAGTGACCTACGAGGCTCCATTAACTCTTTTGGATATGAATTCTTGTTATGGCCCTAGTTATAATTTATTCGTGAAACATGGCTTCAATGAGAATGGATGTCGAAAACATGAACAAGGAATTCAAGTTCCCTTAGGAAATGAGGGGCATAAACATTCTTATGGTTTAGGATTTAATCCTTACAAGCAACCACAAATAGTTACTCTCAATGTTAACACTATTGTGACTCATGGTTTAGGATGTGTGCAACAAAGCATTGAGAATAGTGAGAAACTTATTGATGCATTTGGTTTCAAGTCTCTTTCTTTGTCCACATCCTCTTGTTCATCATATAACATTTCTCCTAGATCTACATTTCAACAAGAAATGGTTTTTGCTAACTTTCTCTGTGCTAAGGTGATTACTTGACCTAAACGGAAAAAGAAACATAGTCAAATTCTTATGAATTTTCCTTTTTCCACGTATCACCAATATCATGACCACTCTACTAATGACTGACAAGCTTTACATTGTAAAATTCAAGAACTTATTTATAATGATAAAAAAAATTGTTGCATTAGCTTTTGTGCCTCAAATATATGTAATCAATGCATTCAAAACACTTCTACAATATCCTTATTATATAGAACATGAAGATAATTCGCAACCCTTAACTGATTATTTTGAAGACACGTGGATTGGAAGACTAACTAGAAGAGGCAAGAGACGGTCACCAAAGTTTCCAATCATAATGTAGAACTATTATTCAACTATTCAAGACAATCTTCCCAAAACCAATAATTCTGTTGAGGGATGACATGGAGGATTTAGTGAATTGCTTCAATCATCGCATAGCTCAATCTGGAAATTCATCAAAGCAATGGAAAAAGAACAAGGTCTCCAAGAGAATAAAATAGAGAAATATATGGCTGGACACACTACACAACCAAGCAGGAAAAAATACCGTGAACTCAAAGAAAGACTAAAAAGACTAGTTGATGGTTATGACAATAATAATATTTTAGATTATATAAGAGGCATTGCTCATAATTTGACACTTCAATTAAAATTTTGAAATTTTTTTTTAGAAATTTACTTGTAATTTATAAATTTTATTTTCCTTTCTCTATAATCTTATGGGGTTATTTTATCCATGGGTTATTTTGATTACGGGTTATTTTGGAATGGGTTATTATGGCCCTGGGTTATTTTTTCCTCAGGTTATTTTGTCCTCAGGTTATTTTTTCAGGTTATTCTATCCAGGGTTATTTTGGCCAAGTTATTTTGTCCTGTAATCTATTCACATATCCTGTCATAATGAGTTATTTTTTAATACTAATTTTTTAAAATAAATTTTGACTCCATATTATGTTACTCTACATTGTGTAACATTGTTAGCCTATTCCTTGGGGGGATCATTATCATGCATGGTGTGATCATAATTTGCAAGTAGCATAATAAGTCATCTTTATCCTTGTCTCCACACTTGGGGGGCAAGGCCATTATATCAATCCTTCTCATCCTCCTCAAGGATCCACTTTTCTCTTGTTCAAGCGGTATTTGCTTATCATGTGACAACCAATCTTACACAGAAATATTAGTTTACATTAAGGATATGCATCATTGATCATAACCTTTTTCATTGTTTTCCTTTGGGTTTCCATGGTAAATAAATCCCTTACCTTGGAGACTAATAATGTGTTATCGTTCACAAAGATCCCTTTTACATTTCATGCATGGTATATCTTTGTATTCATCCCTTCCATGACCTCATGGGAGTTGTGAACTCTTTGGTTTGGACTAGGTTTTTCTTTTGGATACTACCTTGATGCTAAAACTATTTATCCCTGTTCATCATTTCCTTAAGATGACAAAATAGTACTTATCTTGCCATCTCAAGAGCGGCATACATAACCTCCTTTGCAGATATCTTGTCCAATTTAATAATGACAGGTAGAGTGCACTATCATAACATAATTTTCTAGGGCCAGATCGGTCCCCTTTCACATTTTTAGATAGATTACACTAGCATAATACAAATTTCTAGGGCCATTTACTCTCCTTTTTGCATTTTTAGGATTGGTTGACTAGCGTAACACAATTTTCTAGACCATTTGACTTATCCTTTTTCATGAGTTGACTAGTACACGCTGGACGATCAACTCTTGGTTATTTGCCTGACCACTTTTTAGATCCTCTGACTGATCCTCCTCCTCTCTTTGATGGGTGGAACTAACATAACACAATTTGATAGACTCTCTCTCTCTCTCTCTCTCTCTCTCTCTCTCTCTCTCTCTCTCTCTCTCTCTCTCTCTCTCGCTCCTATCTCTCATGAATCACCTAGTGAAACATAATTTCCTAATTTGTGTCATCCATGATTGTCTTGATCTCTCCTCCATGATTCCACATCATAACACACTCTGCTATTGGATTGGATCATGGAGTCTTATCTTATCTTTGATGTATTCTCTTTCTCTTTTCAAGTGACCACTTGTGCTCTTGCAATAGCTTTTTGAGAGTAATACTAGCGATTGAGACATTTTCTCTATCAAGGTCTCTTCAACTAGTTGACTTGGAATCTTAGTAAGCTCTAGGAATTTGTTATTGATTTCTATATCCTTCAATACAGATGTATGAGTTAAGATCCTTGGTTTGGGGGCTCATGTCTTTAAACTTAGTGATGTCTTAATTCCCTGCAGTTTGCCCATGATCTTCATATCTCTCTTTCTCTCTTTCTCTTTCTACTACTTTACCATGAGCATGAGGTGGACGCCTACTCCCACTAAAGTGGGGGCTAAATATATCGTCCCAAAAATTAAGCACCCTTATTAGGTGCTCAATTTAGCCCCATTTTCATATATATGATTTCTCACATTGATTTCACATCCTTTTAGCCCTTATGCATTCTCCATATAAACATTATTTGTTAAAAAATCAAGAATGACTAACTTATATGCATGATTCCCCATTTTTCACCCTATCACATAATTTATCTTCCATATAAATCCTTTACATCTATTTTTGGATTTCAGGATTTACCTTGATTTTTAGGCGGGATGTGTTTCAACACCCTTTCTTGGCATTAACCTTTGAGTTCTGGAAAAAACAAAATAAAATTTGTCTAGAAAAGGTTGACTCAATTTTGTCGTGTCCTGGGGTTTTCTTTTTAGAGGGCTTCAAGCCCGATGCGGGGGTTTTTCTTCTAGACCACAAGTTGGGGTCGACCTTACAAAATTTAGGCCTCAAAATTTGTATAAAAGGAGACCTCTCCCTCTAATTTTCAAACCTACAATTCATTATCAAGAGACATGCACATGAAATCTATCATTCATCCATTGTGCATTCAAGAGATTCAAGTGGAAGGAAGCCATCAAGCATTTCAAGTCTTCTTCTTCTTCTCTTTCTTCCTCAATCTAACATTGTGGCAAACTACAACATTCATCATTCAAGAGTTTGATTTTCATGATTTCATATTGGGTTTTTATGGAGTCCAATATATTACATCAACACTCGTGATCATCTCCAAAGAGGCATTACATCATTCAGGTATAAGGTGATTTATGTTTCAGATCTAGATTACATTTCATCTTTCCTTGTGCAACTTCAATTCAATTTCAAGGTTAATTCCTATACAAGAGCTTGAACCTTTTCCACAACATTTTCCCCTTATTTTTGTCTATAGGAACATGTTTTTAGAGTTTTAGATCTGAATTTTAGGAGTTACAAAACCGGCTGTAGGTCCTTTTCAGATTTCATCAGATTTAGAGTCTCAAGGACAAGGTCAACTTTTCTGGACAAGGTCGACTTTGTTCAACACACTCTTTTGGATATGATATTTTCACAATCAGAAGTTACAGGTGTCATAGTTTCAAATCTAGAACCATACTTTATTCTGATAGATTTGCGATAGTCAAAACCATATTTGAAGTCCATTCATCTTCTCATAGCTTCAAGGTGAATTCATCCCTTCTATGTCCCTCTTGCACTTACATTCATAGATCAGATTTATATTGATTTAATCAGTTGTCAAATTTACATACCATATTTATATATCAGTCACACCATATAATCATACTAAGGAATACCCAAATCCCCCTTTTACCTAGATCTTGCACTACCATCCCTTTATCCTTTTTGGGTTGTGCTAATTAGTTTGGTTTAAGGGTGGGTTTGTATTCCAATGCACAATATGATCTGGTGAGTGATCTACATCCTAACATTGTTCACCATTTTATATTGTACTTCTAGTTATCATATGTTAGTTGTTTTTTTATGTGACTAGATAAGATGAAATAATAAATATGTCTAAACATGTGAAATTGAACAATAATAAGCATAAACGATAAGCTACATATCAAATATTGAAACTTGTAGAATAAATCTAGAAAGAGGGATCGGAGAGGAACTTGTCATTGAAATTTAGGACTAAAAGTATGGGTCCATGTGGCTAGGTGACATACTTCCAATATGTATGTTGCAAATTTTGTGAATGGATTCCTACTCATAACATCACTCTAATCGTTTCCCAAGAAATTTTCAGAAACAATGTCGAGCTATGTGGCTATGCCACAACCTTCAAGGTTTTTCCTTCTTCTTTGAAATCTAATTATTGTTAGCTCTATTTTCTCTTCCTATATCTACAATTATTTTCTCTTAGATCTAAATAATTGTACACAATACGAAGGGGAATTTGTGTTAGGTTGCATAGGGACTTTTATCAATCAAGCCTTGAGAGGATTCAACCTTCCCTACAACACTGATGTATGGAAGAAACCTCAAATTTTAAGTAAATAATTTTGAATAAACAATGTTATGCCTTTTTTTAATGAATTCTCATTGTATCAAAGCTTTCATGGAAGGTTGACATAGGGAACATTTTTATTTTCACCACTTTTTGATCATTAGAGGGTTCAAATTTGAGTCCACTCTTGATGGAAAATGACACCTAACACTGTAGCCCACATTAACTAGGGTACATAGCACTATAGTCTAAGAGGACTAAGGCACCCTAGTTCAGTTTTGGTGGGCTGGATATAGTTTTGGGAAGGCAGAATGGTGTCAAGTCAAAAACTAAGTTGAGCAATATTAGTCAAATTCGGGGGCATGGAAAAGGATCACTCAAGTTGGCCCTAAATGATTATGAAATTCTATGAGGATGCAATTTATAATACTACGTGAGAAGTGAGGAGAGGTGTTTAGAGAGATAGAGAAAATGAGAGTTATGATGAGAGTGAGAGGTTCAAAGAAAATCCTAGATTTTGAGAGAGAGAGAGAGAGAGAGAGAGAGAGAGAGAGAGAGAGAGAGAGAGAGAGAGAGAGAGAGAGAGAGAGAGAGAGAGAGAGAGAGAGAGAGAGAGAGAGAGAGAGGATCGTGTTGATTAGTGAAATTTGAATAAGTCTAAAAATTTATAAGATATTCTAAAACCTAGAATGAACATTATAACTTGTTAGTATTAAGAGATCTAAGATTACTAAGAGGTGGGGTGAATCAATAATCTAACAATTCAAACTTTTCATTAACCATTCAACCACTTGCATCAATAAGCATCCATTGCATGAAAAACTAAACAATAAGAATAAGCATCCACAACCACGCAACACAATAACACCAAAGTTTTTATCGTGGAAACACAACTAGGAAAAACCACGTATGGGGATGACACCCACTAAAATTTTCACTCTTTTGAAGTATGCCCGGTTAAGAGCTTAGCCCTTTTAAAAGCTTTACAAAATGCCCGGTTAAGAGCAAGACCCTGTAAGGAGTCACTCGATCAAGGGATATATCTCTATCCCTCTTAGGAGCTTTACCCTTTTAGGAGTAACATGATTAAAGGATTTCAAACCCTAATTAATGAGTCACCTAGTTAAAGGATTTACAATTCAAACCTATTAGGATCTACCAGGTTATGTGATTTAGCTTGATGAGTTGTTAGGATTCAACAAGTAAATGATCTGAGAAAGTATCACTCTCTGCTAATACATATCCAGTTCAAGCTTAGTCTTTGCTACACATGTACACAATATTCTCTCTTCTCTTGATCACACCTCTACATCCATGATCTACACTTGTGCTTTTCATCATTCTACATATTTATACATAACAAGTTCATTAGGGAAATTAACCACCTTACAAAATATTTAACAATATTTACCGCTTAGTAGACAAACCCTAAAATGTGTTAACAATCTAAAACACTTTCTAGCAAACTTGGGTCAGCCTTCAAATCCATCGCACATTGATTTGACAAAGAAAATTTAAACCACAATACACTCTCCAATGTTCTTGCACGACCTCCAAGAAATCCAATCATAACGATCATAGAAAATTCCAACTCATCAATCAAAAACATCACCATGATCCCTTGAACACATAAACATTCACAACAACACGGTACATCATCACTGGTCAAGGATCCGATTGACTGTTCTTAAGAACTTATTTAAATCTTTGTTGAAAAACCTTCTGTTATTTGAAACATTGTCTTTAGATCATCAAAACATGATGTGGTCGCAACTGCAACCTCATAACATAGTCCAGATAAACATATCACGACCACAACGAATGGAAACAATTATTATGAAGAAAAGGGTTCCTGAAGAAGAGGAAACATTTATTAGGATCTACATGTGACATCAACATTAAAGACAAGAGATGAGCTAAAGGGTTTTGCCTTCGGTTACAAGAAGTAATGGTTGTTGTGAAGATATGAATTGTTGTAGGAACTCAACCTTAGTGGCTGGTTTATGGTATAGATGGAGTCTATGTCCATTGACCAGTAACTTGAAGTGAACTGGATCTATTTTTTTCAGTTGCACATCACCATTATCAAAGAAATTTTCATTTTCATAAGGCCCTAACCATCGGGTAGTCAACTTACCTTGATTGTCTTGGAAGCGGGAATCATATAACAAGGCCCAATCACCAGGAACAAACTTATTGGTTTTGATGTGAGAGTCGTGCCACTTTTTTTATTGGAATTGAACTACCTTGATGTTCTGAAGGGTTGCTTTCCTCATCTCATCAAGTGCATTAAGTTATAAAATTCTATCATGTTGTGCTGCAGGAAGATTAATATTAAGCTCCAAGGCTGTGCGAAGATTTTTATGTTCAAATTCTATGGGCACCGTGGTTGAGTTTCTGTACAAAAACTCAAAGGGGGTGAACCCCGTTGTGGTCTTCCAAGTAGTTTTGTAAGCCCAGACAACTTCAGGGAGTCGGCTACTCCAGTCTTTCTTTTGCAACTGGACAATTTTAGTGAGGATAGCCTCTATTTCCCTATTAGTGATCTCAGCCTGTTCATTTTCTTGAGGGTGATATGGACTAGAATTTTGGTACCTAATGTTATATTCATTCATCAATGGAGTAATCAATGTAGATGTAAACTGTGCTCATTGGTTTGTGACCAATTCCTGTGGAACTCTATACCTGGTGAAGATTTCTTCATATAAGAACTCAACAACCATGTTGTCTCTCGCATGCTTCATGGCCCATACCTCCACCCATTTGATAACATAGTTTGTGCATACCAGAATGTAAGAATTACCATTTGATATGTGATAAATTGGCCACACAAAATCCAGCCCCCATTTATTAAAAGGTGTGACTACCACCTATGGGAACAAAGTCATTTCATCTGACTTGATAGGTCTGCCCATTCTCTAACACCTATCACATTTTCTGGTGTAGTTTACTGCATCTTCGTGTAAGGTAGGCCAGTAGTAACATGTTGTCAACACCTTCAAGGTTGTCCTCTTTGATGCAAAATGACCTCCACGTGGTTCATCTTGGCATGCATATTGGAGGATGTCATATGTTTCATCCTCCCGCACACATCTGTTAGAATAGGTAAAACCCTATTGGTGCAGAGGGTTTGAGTTCTTTGGTTTCTTGACTAAGTTTTACTAGTCTTCTTGAGTTTTAGCCCATCTAATGGGTCTTCTCCCTTTTTCTTCCACTATCAATCCTCCTAGGCCTAACCTCACTTGCCTCCAAGGTATAGTGAGTCTTACTGGTGAAAGGAACAATTCAACAAACTCCAAACTGGCCCTTCTTGCCTAAGGACCTCTCCAAGTTTCCTCTTAGAACTCCAAACCCCTGCATAGGATCTTCCTCTTTGACATTCCCTGGTCTTCTCTAGTCCCTTAGGGTCCTATTTCCATTCATGGATCCAATCCATGCATTTAGGGAGCACCCACAAACTTCCTTTTGTTATCGCTGCTACATAGGCCTAATTAGGCTCCTCCAATTAGGCCTGTTTTTGTTGTCTTTGCCTTTTTTCTCCCAAAAACCCCAAACAACCTTTCAAAAAGACTTGAAATTCTTCAAGGTACTTATCAAACCTCACGAATTCCAAAACCTTGTTCCTTGCTCACACCCACAACCCCATTTGCCAATAGGCCCTAGATTTTAGCCTAACAATTAGGCCTTTAGACCAGTTTGCAAATTTAGCTTCCTATGATGCCCACAAACTCCTTCCTACCTTCCACAACCTCTGAAACCTTTAAGAACACACCCTAAGGTGTCTTTATATGCCCTGGCATTGTTCCTCCAAGTTCATGGGTGTGTCTTCAAACACTTTAAACGCCCTGTCCTGGCTCACCTGTCTCTAACAATCAGCCTTAGGGCTTCCTTGCTGGACTGGAAGTGCATATGCAAAAACACTAAAGAAAGCAAAAAATATATTTACATCCTCTAACCTAACTTCCCCCTTGGTTTCATCCATTTCCACCAGTGGGAACTTAGGCTAGAGCCATTTCTGGTTCAGACACTATTTACACCCTGTCCGAAACCAGTGACCTTCAAATGCCTCTAACTTTTTACACACAACACTTACAAACAAACTATAAAATGCACCAATTAGAAGGAAAAGAAATTCACATTTTCATGGAGTCAGTTCACCCTGAACAATCTGTACACGCCTTTACAGAACCGTACAATCTCTACAACAGTATGAAAAAGGTCGTATAGAAAGTTTTAAAAACACAAATTCAATCCAAAACTTCATTAAACTTGTAAAAACATCCAATCCATGCTCATATACCGAGCATGGGTGGTTACAACTGCCCCAACTTGATTTGCAACTTTCTACACAAAAGTTGCTCAAGCAACTTTCAAAAGTTGTCAGCAACTTTTACAAAAAGTTGCAATTTGGCCTCTTACACCTATTTGGTGACTTGGCATGATTTCAATGCC
>MU228409.1:2359992-2373918 GCA_018584345.1 Thuja plicata
TAGTAGATCTTATTTCAAAACACACAACAAGTTCTAAAACCAACTTACCCCTAAACACACCAAAAATGTCAAGAGTGGGAGAGGTGCTCTGCACCATACTCCCCTGGGACAAATAACTCAAGTCCCTCGAGTTAGGAGGTCTTGAAGAGTGACCCCATGCTTCAGAATGTCTGCTTCAGACATCCAAATGGCCTCTGAATCAGGCAACCCTTTCCACTTGACTAAGTAGTCCTTGTATGTCCCCTTCCTGGTCTTCTTGATCACCTTAGTGTCCAAGACACTGTCCAACTGCATAGGTTGTGGAGGGGGTAAATCTTTGACCCAATCAGTATTGGTCACATCTGAGAGTACATTATGATCAATAGCAACAAGTATGCCCTTGTAGGGGTACAAATCACATATGTTGAAGATGGGTGAGATACCTAGATCAGGAGGTAACTCCACCTCATAGGCGTTGTTGCCAAATTTATGTAAGACCTTGAGGGGTCCAATATTTTTCATAAGTAACTTAGTTGGCTATCCTTTAGGCAACCTCTCCTTCCCTAGATAAGCAAACACTGAGTCTCCCACTTTGAAATGCAACTCCCTCTTGCTTTGATAAGCTTTTGCCTTGTATTTCTCTGCTTGATTTTGGAGAGTCTTCCTGATGGTGTCATGAAGTTCCTTCATTTGCTCTGCAAAGGATTCGCCTTGAGCACTCCTCTTGTCTTGAAGACTAATGTCTCTCAATTCCATTATACCCCTAGGGTGAACTCCATAGACTATTTCAAAAGGCCTTGTTCCTGTACTCCTATTTTTGGAGTCATTGTATGCAAATTCAGCCTGCCCAATCAATAGATCCCAAGTTTGCCCATGCTGTTTGGTTAGGCACCTCAAAAGGTTACCTAGGGACCTATTCACCACCTTTGTTTTTCCATATGACTGAGGGTGATATGCTGAAGAAAAAGATAGGTTGGTACCAAGCATTTTCCAAAGTGTCCTCCAGAAGTGCCCCACAAATTTACTATCTCTATCACTCACAATATTGAGTGGCAACCCATGGATTCTTACCACTACTCTAAAGAACAGACCAGCTATGTGTGAAGCATCATTGGTTTGCTTGCAAGGAATGAAGTGGGCCATCTTACTAAATCTGTCCACCACAACAAACACACTGTCATGGCCTCTTGGTGTCCTTGGCAAGCCTAATACAAAGTCCATACTCAGACATTCCCAAGGTCTTTGAGGTATGGATAAAGGCTGATACATCCCAGCATTACTACTATGCCCCTTGGCTATTTGGCACACTTGACATTGCTCCACAAATTTTCTAACTTTTGACTGCAATTTAGGCCAGAAATAAAACCTATTCACCTGCTCTAGAGTTTTGTCTACTCCAAAGTGCCCTCCCAAACTTCCTTGGTGTTTTTCTTTCACAATATTCTCCCTCATTGAGCACTGAGGTATGAACAATAGGTGTCCCTTAAAGAGGATTCCTTCCTGCAATACATACTCATTATATTCCACTTTGAATCCCTGCTCAAACTTTACACATGTCTCATAGGCAGCCTTGAAATCTCTTTCTTCTTTGTAGAGATCCTTCAAATCTGTCATCCCTACACTTTACAACTGTATTTCTTGTAAGGTAAGGACTCTCCTACTAAGAGCATTAGCAACCTTGTTACTCACTCCCTTCTTGTGCTTAATCACAAATGTATAGGCTTGTAATGCTTCAACCCACTTTAGGTGTCTCTGATTTAACTTCTCTTGCCCATTCAAGAAGCCAAGTGCATGGTTGTCTGTATAGACCACAAATTCTCTCGGAAGAAGGTAGTGTCTCCATTTTTTAAGAGCGTGTACCATAACATACAACTCTAGATCATAGGTGAAATACTTTTGTTTGGCCTCATTCAATTTCTCAGAGAAGAATGCAACTGGATGTCCTTCTTGGCTTAATACTGCCCCAGTGGCCAGCTTGCTAGCATCACACTCCACCACAAATAACTGATCAAAGTTAGGGAACCTAAGTGTAGGTATTTCTCCTATCCTCTTCTTCAACATCTCAAAACCTTTATCTGCTGCTATGGTCCATTGAAACTGACATTTGATTCCTCCTTTGATAGTGTTTAAGATTGGAGCGCACACATGACTGAAATTCCTTACAAATTTCCTATAATAAGATGCCAATCCATGAAAGCTTCTGGCATCACCCATAGACTTAGGAGTGGGCCATTCCAAGATGGTTTTAACTTTTTCCAAATCCATCTTAATACATCCATTTGAAACTACAAAACCAAGATATACTAGTTCATCAAAAACTCACATTTCTCCTTGTTAATCATCAACTTCTCTTGATGTAGCCTCCTTAGGACCATGTCCAAATGCTTCATATGCTCCTCTTTAGACCTGCTAAATATCAAAATATCATCAAGGTAAACGATAACAAATTTAGCTATAAATTCGGCCAACACTTCATTCATGAGCCTCATGAATGTACTAGGTGCATTTGTCAGCCCAAAGGGCATGACTAGCCATTCATATAGCCCCTCATTGGTCTTGAAAGCTGTTTTCCACTCATCCCCTGGCCTCACTCTAATCTGATGGTATCCTGACTTCAAATCCACCTTGGAAAACCAACTTGAACCCCCTAGATTGTCCAACAAATCTTCAATTCTTGGCATTGGAAAATGATATCTGATTGTGATCTTGTTGATGGCTCTTGAATCAGTGCACATCCTCCACTTTCCATCCTTTTTGGGAGCAAGGACAGTAGGTACAACACAAGGGCTCAAGCTCTTCCTTATGAGACCCTTATTCAACAAATCTTGAATTTGCTTTGCTATTTCAACATTTTGGCTTGGTGTCATCTTGTATGCTGCTTTGTTTGGTAGATTAGCTTCAGGTATGAGGTCTATCTAATGAATCACATCCCTCATAGGTGGCAACACACTTGGAATTCCATCATACACAATGTCATGATATTTTCCCAACAATTGTTGAATCTCTTGAGGTAAAATGACCTTTTCTTTAGTCTCCTCTCTTGGCTTCACTATGACTGCACAATAGACCCCTTTCTCCTTCTTCATGGCCTTAATAAACTCCTTTCCACTCAACAACATCACACTAGTTCCCACTTGCTTCTCTTCTTGAACTTCTGGCAATGGTTCCATTAAGAACTTCCTTCCTAGCTTGGTGATCACATAATTGTTTTTTTCTCCATCATGGATGGACTTCACATCATGCTGCCATGGACGTCCTAGAAGAAGGTGACATGCATCCATAGGTAGTATGTCACAAAGCACCCTATCTTTATATTCACCTATCTCAAAATCCACCAAGGTTTGTTCATCCACTACTATGTGTTGGCCCTTATTTAGCCAAGAAACCTTGTAAGGTGTTGTGTGTGGAATCCTTCTTAGTTTCAGTTTGTCCACCATCTCTGTAGATACTATATTTTTAGTAGACCCTGAGTCCACTATCACTTTGAAAATCTTCCCATGAGACTTACAAGTTGTTCTAAACAAACTCTTGCTTTGAGGTGGCTCCAAGACATTAGGAACTTTTAGTAATGTTCTCTTCAACATGAGAGTCTCTCCTTCCACAAGTGGCCCTGCCTTAGACATAGGAGAGTTGACACTTTGATTGTCATCTTCTTGCACCAATTGATTTCTTCTTTCCCCCATGGAAGATGAAGAAGCTTTCTCTGGGCACCTACCCATTGTGTGTCCAAATTGGTTGCAATGATAGCATCGGATTGAAACCTACCTCTTGGTGGCCCTCTTCCTCTATATCCTCCTCTTGGAGAAGATCCTCTAAACTGATTGCCTCCACCACTTTGCATGGATTGGTTTTCTTCTCCTCTTTGTGGACCTTGTCCTCTTCCAAACTTGCTTCTACCCCTGAATCCTCTATTGTTGTTGTGATAATTGTTACCCCTGCCTCTTTGTTGGTAGTCATTCTTCCTCCTCACCTTATCCTCTGCCCTTAATGCCAATTGAAGACATTTATGCAAGGTATTAGGTGCCAACATGGTGATCTCATCCTGTATCCCT
The DNA here is from genome assembly GCA_018584345.1 of Thuja plicata. Classification (NCBI taxonomy): domain Eukaryota; kingdom Viridiplantae; phylum Streptophyta; class Pinopsida; order Cupressales; family Cupressaceae; genus Thuja; species Thuja plicata. Next base: position 2,364,024 of record MU228409.1, read on the forward strand.
TGCCTTAGCCCATTGAGGTATCTGGCTACTCTTTCTATCTCACTCTCACGCTTCCTTACCCTAAGAGTTAAGGCATTAAACTCCTCTGTATAAGCATGTACAGTCATGTCTCTTTGTCTGAGATTTTGTAGTTTTTGAAACGTTTGAATATCATAATCCTCTGGAAGAAACTGAGATTTGATTCTGATTTTCATCCTTTCCTAAGAAGAGAAGCGATCTTCTTCTTCCCTACTGCTATTCCGTCTTCTTGCATCATATTCCACCATACCAGTGTTGAACTCTTAAGTCTTGACTTGGCAAAGTTCACTTTCTTCTCCTCTACCACTTCCTTGTAATCAAAATGATTATCCAAGGTCTCTAGCCAATCCACCAATTCATCACCATTCAAGCTTCCACCATAGAATGGTATGTGATCCAAATTATCCTTATTAATGGATTTGAAAGCATCCAAGAATGCCTTCTGTTCTTTATCCATCTCTTTCTCTTTTCCCTTTTTAGAGGTATCCCCTACCTGACTTTCATCTTCTTCTTCACTCTCATCTCCCCATTCAGTGACTCTCTTCTTACTTCTTGTACCCTTAGTTTCACGTAAGTTGGATTGCTCCAACATTCCTTGAACCAACTCTGTGATCGCATCCTTGTTCATTGCCTTAGGAGGCATGCTTATGACTTCCACACTATCCTCTATGTCAGACATACACAATCTTGAAGTTATTTCCGGCTCTGATACCACTCTGGTGCAGAGGGTTTGAGTTCTTTGGTTTCTTGACTAAGTTTTACTAGTCTTCTTGAGTTTTAGCCCATCCAATGGGTCTTCTCCCTTGTTCTTCCACTATCAAGCCTCCTAGGCTTAACCTCACTTGCCTCCAAGGTATAGCGAGTCTTACTGGTGAAAGGAACAATTCAACAAACTCCAAACTAGCCCTTCTTGCCTAAGGACCTCTCCAAGTTTCCTCTTAGAACTCCAAATCCCTGAATAGGATCTTCCTCTTTGACATTCCCTAGTCTTATCTAGTCCCTTAGGGTCCTATTTACATTCATGGATCCAATCCATGCATTTGGGGAGCACCCACAAACTTCCTTTTGTTATCGCTGCTACATAGGCCTAATTAGGCTCCTCCAATTAGGCTTGTTTTTTGCTGTCTTTGCCTTTTTTCTCCCAAAAAACCCAAACAACCTTGCCAAAAGACTTGAAATTCTTCAAGGTACTTTTCAACCCTCACAGATTCCAAAACCTTGTTCCTTGCTCACACCCACAACCCCATTTGCCAATAGGCCCTAGATTTTAGCCCAACAATTAGGCCTTTAGACCAGTCTGCAAATTTAGCTTCCTATGATGCCCACAAACTCCTTCCTACCTTCCACAACCTCTAAAACCTTCAAGAACACACCCTAAGGTGTCTTTCTATGCCCTAGCATCGTTCCTCCAAGTTCATGGGCGTGTCTTCAAACACTTTAAACGCCCTGTCCTGGCTCACCTGTCTCTAACAGTCTTTCATAGGGATTCCTTGTTGGACTGGAAGTGCATATGCAAAAACACTAAAGAAAGAAAAAACTCTATTTACATCCTCTAACCTAACTTCCCCCTTGGTTTCATCCATTTCCACTGGTGGGAACTAAGGCTAGAGCCATTTCTGGTTCAGACACTATTTACACCCTGTCCAGAACCAGTGACCTTCAAATGCCTCTAACTTTTTACACACAACACTTACAAACAAACTATAAAATGAACCAATTAGAAGGAAAAGAACTTCACATTTTCATGGAGTTAGTTCACCCTGAACAATCCGTACACGTCCATACAGAACCATACAATCTCTGCAAGAGTATGAAAAAGGTCGTACAAAAAGTTTAAAAAACACAAATTCAATCCAAAACTTCATTAAAATTGTAAAAACATCCAATCCATGCTCATATACTGAGCATGGGTGGTTACAATTGCCTCAACTTGATTTGCAACTTTCTACACAAAAGTTGCTCAAGCAACTTTCAAAAGTTGTCAGCAACTTTTACAAAAAGTTGCAATTTGGCCTCTTACACCTATTTGGTGACTTGGCATGATTTCAATGCCTCCCATTTGAATATAGAGGGTCTCAACACACCTAGAAACATCATAGATTCAACTTTCACAATGTCACTCAATTTAGACCAAATTGTCCTGAAATTGCCCTATAACCCAAGGAGCTCATTTGGCTCTTACAAACATGTAAAGAAGAAACTTATCATTAGGAGCTCACCTAGTAGATCTTATTTCAAAACACACAACAAGTTCTAAAACCAAATTACCCCTAAACACACCAAAAATGTCAAGAGTGGGAGAGGTGCTCTGCACCACCTATTCTCCCAAGAACACCTGCATGCATAACCCTGTCACATGGAAGAAGCAAAGTACAGAAGACAGGAAAAAACTATGGAGGCCAAAAAGCCAGAGGCATCATATGCACAAGAAAACAATATATTAACAATATGTTTCAAGATGTTACAATGCTTGTGAAAAACTCCTTATTAAATACAAAGAGGTGAATCCTTATAAAAGGAATCACGAAACCCTAAAAGGGAAACCCTCAGGTTAGCTTAAGCAACTAGAGTGAATAGGTGAGTTAGTAATTAGATCATAATGATTTAATTAATAATTAAAGAGACTATTACTCTAACACCCCCCCTTAATATAAGCTTAGGGAGAAGCAAAGCCTAGGAGACTGCTGCGGAAAGCAGGAAAGAAGGGTCCTGGCAACAAGGCCTGATTAGGTACCAAATACAAGAAATCTTTGTAAAGCGGGGAAATAGGGAAAACCCAGTGGGAAAAACTTTACCCCAAAAAGATATGAACTAGATGAAGGAAAAAAAGCCTCCAATCTAGGGAAATGTCCCAAAGAAAGGAATAAGAAAGAGAAAGAAGCATCTCTGAAGCATGAAGCTGTAAACACTGTCAAAAGTAACTACTGGAACCCCCAATGAAAAAGTGCATGACCAGGTAGAGAAGACAAAGTCTAAAGAGCTGATCAATCAAAGAGGTGACTTTCAAAAGTAGGAATGAACGAGTGTCTATATAGTAGATGATCCATCTCACCAAAATGCATAGGTGCCTAGTCACTGCATCCGCCTAGTACATAGGAACAAAAGTTGTATATGTAGATCACTCAACCAAACAAAGGAAGCAATAGAACCAACATGTGAACCCCCCCATAATGCTGAACAGAATAAGAAACATCTGAAATGCAATGCCAGAAACATCTGCAGGAAGAAGAATCAAGAACACCAATAGTGCAACAAAAGTACAAGCACAGGATAAAGTCGGTGTCACGGACACACAACATGGGCTAATGTCATGGAAGGTATGCTCACTTGACAAAGGTGGATGAGCACAAAAGGCAAAACATCATAACCCCCCATGACACTTTATAACTGAGTGCGAGTACAAACAAACACAAGGTGATCAAAATCTTAGATATGTAAAAGTAAACACTTTATCTCAGTGCATTTACATAAAAGAGAATGCTATAGAAGAGAAGCATACAATGCTAAAAAGTCAGAAAGAAGAGTGAGCCAGAAGAACAAAAGAAGAGATCCCAAGACCTGTAGAACCCAAGTAAACCGCCAGAGTGCAAAAGATGAAAAAATCAAAGGAGAAAGAACCTAGAGCAGAATCTAGATAAATGACCCCTGCAATTGAATAACTCATAGAACCAACTTTCCGACGATATCTGGTTTACGAAAAACAGAGTCCGTATGAGCAAGATATGGCTCCCAGAAGACAAAAAATAGACATCAGACTTTGACAACAAAAAAATATTGTCAAAATGGAAGAACCCAAATCCCCAACCTCCATCATCGGAAAGAGCTCGAAAAGAGCTTTCCGACAATATAAATAAGTTGGAAAAATACCTCCGTATGCTCCATATAGAGCGAAAACAGTGTCAGGAGGTCAGAAAGGCTCCAAAAAGCAAATTTTAAGCCTCTGGGGCTGAAAAATCCCAAGCCCCTGGGTGCATGGTGCACGTAGGGGGCTACACACGTAGGGGGCTAAAATGGAGCCCTTGGTCATCCATATGACCGCCGCAGGTAGCAATAGGCCCTCCGGGAGGCCCAAACGGCGATGCAGCCGGAGCTGGGTGGCACTGGAGCCGGGAGGCGGTGGGCAGTGGGCGCTGGATCGATTGCCAGTGGGGCCAGGGGAGCGGAGGTCGACGGAATTGCAGAGCGAAGGCGCTGGCGCTGGCGGGGCCGGAGGAGCCGACGGAGCCCGCAGTGTCGGCGGGAGGTGTAGCCAGCGGCAGCCGGGCGCTGGCCAGGCCGTGGTGGTGCGGCGGCGGTGCCTGGGCAAACGCACTGGTTGCATTTTAAAATATGCCAAAAACATTAAAAAATAATATTTTTTTTAATTTTTTTCTCGGTTTCCGTGCCCGTACGACACTGAAAACCAAATTTTTTTTGCCTCAGAGCCAAGTTATCCAAAATGGACAAGTTTTATATGGATTCTGGGGTTTTTGGGTGCTCTGAGCTTAATAGAGATGTCTTTTTGAGCCCAAAGTGACCAGAAACAAAGCCCACTTCTAAATCCACATAAAAACTCTAAAAAAAGTCAGAAAAACCTCCAGCTTCTGAAATACTTCAACAAAACATAAACAACGAGCAACAAGATGGCTCTGATACCATGTTAGAATAGGTAAAACCCTATTCTCCCAAGAACACCTGCATGCATAACCCTGTCACATGGAAGAAGCAAAGTACAAAAGACAGGAAAAAACTATGGAAGCCAAAAAGCCAGAGGCATCATATGCACAAAAAAACAATATATTAACAATATGTTTCAAGATGTTACAATACTTGTGAAAAACTCCTTATTAAATACAAAGAGGTGAATCCTTATAAAAGGAATCACAAAACCCTAAAAGGGAAACCCTCATGTTAGCTTAAGCAACTAGAGTGAATAGGTGAGTTAGTAATTAGATCATAATGATTTAATTAATAACCCAAGAGACTATTACTCTAACAACAACTCCTCAACCTAATCAGGGCCAGTGTAAAATAGACAATTTTCAATTCAAGAAAAGTTGAAAGTGTTCTCTACTAGAATCCTCTTTTACTTTGATGAAAAGTAGGGAGGTATCTTGTTAGAGGCTAGATAATTTGCAATGTATGCATATCATGGTATTTTGGTTGAGATAGAGAACAAATGATCATCCAGAAAGTTGTCATCAATGATTGTGGAATCATCAACATTTTACAGTCTTGACAAGAAATCAACAACCAAATTAGCCTTGCCTGGTTTGTCTATTGTGGTGAGATCAAATTCCTGTAGCAGTAAAAGCCACCTTGCTAACCTTCCAGTTATGGAAGACTTGTTTTCCAAATACCTAATGACTGCACGATCAGTATGGACAAATATCTGATACCTGTGATTTAATGACAGAATTTGTTAAGGGCATGATTACAGCTAGCAGCCACCAAAGTAACAACACCAATAGAAACTACTAGGCTGAAGTTGGATGAGGCCATTGTAACATTACAAACTCCTATACTTAATGTGGTATGACGTAGCAATGACGATAATGACAATAATTAAGTAGAAATAAAGAAAAAACCCTAGCAAAGCCCAAGTCGTCCCTAGAAAAATCTTTTATTTATTTATTTATTTTTAAATTCTAACTTCATTTATAAAATACCATATACTTCAATACTCAAGATTAATTTTGACTAAATTATTTGTCACTAAGAACAACATCCTCTCTTTGAAATGACAATTATATTTATTAGAATTATCTTTTGCTACATTTTTAGGAACATGACAAGGAGACCACACATAGCTATGCATTTTGTTCAGAGGGGAGCTATAACACATGGTCTACCTAAGGGGAGTTAATGAGGCTAGAACAAATAAAATTTTGTTTTATCAAGGCAACAATGTTTTTAAAGTCATTAAGGATGTGTCAATATGGGATTTTGTCTGTAATGGTGCATGATAAGATAAATACTAACATTTTATTTATGTTTACATTTTTTGTGATACATATTATCATTGGTGGCAAGGAGCTTATAAAATGCATAGGGAAAATTTATACATAAGAAAGGACAAGATAGGTCTTAGATAAGTAGCAGTTTATGTGTTATCCTAGCAATCACTCTGTGCCTTCCATTAACTAGTTCATAATTCTATGTGATGATATTTATTTGTATAATTCAGGGCATAGAATAAGGTTTGTTGACACTCACAGTGGGATTTTGTGAATATTCAAGGCTTCATAAATATCACGACAAGATTTTTTAGACCTATCATTGATGCATTAGATTCTTATGTACTTGTTGGTTAATAGATTGACCTTTTAATAAATGACTCAAACCCTCGAAAAACCTCTTTGTTTAATAACAATTGAACAAACTACCCATCAGTTCATTCTCTAAATTGGTAGGTACAACTCACTCATATAGATATTTAACAAATAAACTTATCTAGCAATAATAATAAAAGGAAAAGGAAATAAGGAAAAGGTTATTGTTTACTTTGTTGATGATAAGGACACCTATCATGCTAATGTTCCAAATGGGCCAGATAAGAGAACTCGTGATAATATAAAGAAGAACGGGCATAATGCTAATAAGTACATAGAATATTTGAAGAAAGATGTTGATACCATGAGTCTTCTTGAGTTGGAAGTGACTGGGCTTCTTAAAAAATTCACTTAGCTTTGTTTATGCCTGGGGTTCTTGTTGTCCTTTTTCGTTTATGTATGCTGGCCTTGTCCTAGGTGCTTTCCTTTCGTTGGCTTTTTTGTGGTTGTCAGTTTTTTTTTCTTGCTTTTTGTTCCTTATATGTTGTGCTTAGATGATCAATCTTTCCTTTTAATGTTGTAAAGGGTTTTAGATCCCCTTCAAAATATATTTTCACTTAATCTAAAACAATAATAAAAAAGGGGGTGTGCTCTTAACCAGGGAGCAGAAGAGGCATCTTATGAATACCCATTACCATGAGGTATCCACGTAAATACTAAAACAAATATTCATTTTTTTTGTATTTTCAGAAAATCAGATAGAATGTTGCTTTCACACAAAGATGAAAACCAAATGCTAATCCTTAATTGCAGAAATAAAATCTGCCAATAGAAGAGAAAGAAATAGAGCAGAGCAAACGGTGTCTCAAAGAACACTTATTGAATTATGGATTTCAAAACAAAGTTGAACATCAATAACCTATTATATTCACTCAATTTTATTCATCCCTTCATTAATAAAGTAGAAACAAAATCTAATTGAACCACAACATTAATTCAAATTTGAGTCTCACTCGATTGTCAAAGCAAAAGGGGGAATTCGAACCAAAACTGACGATCCTTTGTTCATCCTTTGATCATAGATTTAAAGAGTTTTCCCTCTTTCCCTTTCAGTCTCTATAACTAATTATCCTTTCTTTCTAGAAAACATCTCTTTCATATTCCTATCTTTCAGGGCCAGCCTTATCCGACACACTCTAAGCGTTGACTCCTTAGAGTGTGCCTCTTAACTCAACCTTTCCTGTGGGCCCCCCTTAACCTGCTCGGTTTTCTCACGTTTGGTTTTCTATTTGAGGTTACAAAAGTTTATTTATTTATTTTGACGTTCTCGTAGGAAGTACCACGTTTTGTTCTGTTCCTTCTTTACCCACTATTTCCACTGTTTCGATAAAAACCCGCAGAGCTCTAAGATCAATCCCACATTTTTTTCATTCTTTTGAAATGTTCACGGTAGTCAAAGTTTGATATATAAATATTTCATACGGGACTATAGGAAAGCCTTCGAATATTTCTTGTCAAAACCAAACATGACAATAAATATTCAATATTTTAATCAAGCCAAGGGACATGGGTATTTAAATAAATTCTCTGCTAACAATAATCAATCCAAAGAACTGACCATACGACATTCATATAAAATAAGAGTTGGAGGGAAAATACTTAATCCCTTGTCATTAATCAATATATTGATGCCCTTATAGATGAGCCCAACAAATTTAGTTAATCCCAACTGTAAACCAGCCCTGCCTTTTGAGTGCTCCTAAGTTTTTTTTTTGTCATTCTCGTAGGAAGTACCACGTTTTGTTCCGTTCCTTCTTTACCCACTGTTTCCACTATTTAAAAAAAAACACAAAACTCTGAGATCAATCCCCTGTTGTGCCTTCTTTTATTTTCTTCTGGGCATCTGACTAAACAAAAAAAAACTTTTCAATAACGCATCCATGAACAATCATACTCTAGAGACCATGTATAAGCCTACGAGTGCAATTCCATCACCTGTTATTTTTTTTGGGCACCTGCTGCATGAATATTTTTGGAAGAGTTGAGATTAAGATGAATTTCTTTTATGGGTTTGGCTAAGGAAAGTGCTAGATTTGATGAATGTTGGAGGTTAGAACATATACGTATATCAATTGCATTTTTACAGTGAAGTACCTAACATTAGGATGTAATTTTTGAAGTTATGGGAATTGAACCTTCTTACAGTGATTTTAAGGTTTTAACAAAAGAATTTATATTAGAATTTTTTTAAAAAAATTAGGTGAAGCAAAGTTCTAAATCATATTTTAATATATTATATGGCTTTCGTATACTTCTGAGACACTACCATTGAACTTTCAAGCTCCTCCTAGTTCTTGTGACAAACTCTTTTGGTTTCAAAATCTCATTAGTGTATATGGTCTGCTGCAATACAGATTTTAAATAAAAACTACCAAAACATTAATTCAATTATGTGACAATGAAAACCACCCTCAAAACCAACGAATTAAAATTTTAAAAAAATAAAAATGAAATGAATTTTAGTTTATGAGACATTGTTTATGTACCAAACTGTGAGTGATATTTTTATCTTATTGACAGTGACTGTCTCATTTCCCTGCCTGTAAAATGAGAAAGAAAATTCAAATAAATGGCATTGGCATGTGTAAAACCAAATTTCACAACCTTTGTTAGCATCCTTCCTACCTTTGTTAAAATGAGGGTCTGGAACAGGGCATGGACATCCATCAAAGCATGAAAATTGAAGAAATATTGTTAGGTGTTGTAGTTGCAAGTTGGTAAGTTGCTTGGTGCCAGAGAGCTATATGATATAGTGAAAATGATTACATTTAAATAAGAAATTTCAACTATCAAAATGTTTTAGACATAGAGTAGCAAAAAAATTTCTTGTGTTTCAGAAAAATATGAATCTTAGTTAGAAAATGACTTCTATGACAACAAACAGGCTTTAGAAGTTTTTATTTTTATATAAATGATAGAAAGACTAAATTTTCTTCTTTTTATTTGGAATTACTGTATTTTAAGTCAATTGAATAAATCTGATATTTGAATTATGTGAAGGTTTCTCACTGCTCCAGTCAATGTTGAAAGTATACAAAATTTAAGTCAAATATACAAACTTATATTGTTGCGAGTTGAAAAGTATGCAAAATGTGGAAGAACAGACAATACACTTGGATGTTTGAAAATACACTTTTCAGAAATGTGGTCTCATGGTTTGCAATGATTGCAGGTTATTCACAAAATGGATTTACTGACTAGACTTCAAAAACTTTCAAAAAATGCAATCCTTGAGTAAAGCCAAATTCTTCAACCTTTGTGAGCATCCTTCCTGCCTAGGCGAAAATGAGAGCTTTGGAAAAGGGCATGGACAACCCTGAAAGCATAATGAAAACAGGTTGAAAATAGGTTTTTTTGTTAGATGTCATAGTTATAAATTTTTTGTAGACCGGTATGCAAAATTAGGAAGAGTTGACAAAGCATGTTAACTGTTTGACGAAGTGTCTCAAATATAGGTCACCTTATGGAATTCCATAATTGCAGCATAAGCTGAAAATAGAATTATTAAATACACTGTTTGAACTTGAAAGAAAATGAACTTTGGCAGTATGCTTCCTATTTGAGCC